>PVIC010046769.1:0-14134 GCA_004025085.1 Thryonomys swinderianus
GATGATTCTACACTGTGTTGTTCATTTGTTATGTAAAAGTGATATTTCACTGGACACCAGGTTAAAGTATGCATTTGGTTACAGAGATGTTAGGGGAAATCAATTTCAGAGAAAAATGATTAGCAAAAGGAAAACACAAAAGCATGCATGAAAAAACAGGAGGTATAAAATATAATGATTACACATGGATTTCAAGTAAGTCAGCCTAGTAAAAGTTTAGCCATAAAGTAACTAAGGCAAACATAGAAATATTTTAAGGTGCATATGTTAATTATCTGACACTGTATGTGTGGAATTTATTTTGTAGGTAGAAAATCAGAGAGCTGAGAAACAACATCAAGAAGCCATGTTGTTTGAAAAGTAAAGTGATGATTAAAAAGAAAAGAAATGAAAGGAGCAGGAAGAGAGAGATAAAAAATGAGGAAGCAAGAAAAGAAGGGGGAAGAAATAAAAGGAAGGAGCAATGGGAGAAAGTAAAGAAAGGAAGGAGGAAGGACTGTGATGGAAAATGGTGCTCTCAGCTATTGATAACTGAGATTTGGAACATGATGTCAGAAGTTTTGAGGGACAAATCATGGCCTCTTTATTCTTGACTTCAAGAGTTATCTTTATCTGTATCATAGCTGGTGTTTATAGGCACTTACCATGCTAAACAACGTAAGCAGAAGAACTTTAAATTGCATCAGCACACTTAAGTACTCTGTTTAACACCTCGTCTCTTCTTTCCATCTGCTCCATTGTCTGGGGACATGATATACACAGTCTTGGGGTACCTCACACATGTTTTCTGGAATATATGTCTGTGACTGGGCATGGCAAGACTTCAATTACTTCTTGCATACTAATCGATCTCAAGCTCATATTTCAAACATTAAACACTAGCAGGATCTCTAGAATGGCATATTTCAATACTCATTAAATATTCCTTTCATGACATTTTCCTGGCACATTAAATACTTTCAAAACTAAACTCACTTTATTTCCCCAGACATGCTTTTCTTTATTCACTTACTATTTCAAGAAAATATAAAACACTAAAATATCTGAGGTACTTATAGGAAGAAAAAAACAGGCTAAAATACCTTATTTCACTGAACATTGTGAAAGACCAGGGAAGAAGATGCAGCCATAACCCTCATGGCAGACTATAGTCCCCCATGAGTCCCACAGCAAAAGAGCTAACAAAACAAACAACAAAACTGAAACCTCGAGGAAAAGACTGAGCCTGGGTTTGGCTCTTGCTACTGAGCAGCAGCAGCAGCAGAAGTCACCCCTGAGCTCGCCACATCTTTATTTGTTACTAAGCCTTCACACCAAAAATTTTAGCATGTATAAAGCAGGGTGGGTATTTGCAATAATTCCTGTAGTTCAGATCTGCAGAGGAGGAAAGATGTTCACTAATAATCCTAATGGAATAATTGTTGTAGTAGAAGATCCTGCAGGTGGGGCAGATGTCATAATAATAATAATTATAATTATATTAATTATCAGAAAAATATCAGAAAAAAGCTCTATATTCTTTGCTTCAAAGGTTCATCTTCAAGAGCTTGTTCATGGGACAATGGAGAGAAAGTGGGAAACTGGGGAAAGAACACATAAAAAAAAAATCCGTCAAAATAGTCTCAGTATCTCCTGCCCAGTGGTTTCCATGATTTCAAAGCCTGGGACGTTTCCCCTGCCCATCACTTAATTTGCTTCCTCAATGTGATAAACCCATTCTCCTTCCAAACTTTAACTTTGTTTCCCCTTGACTTGTTCACACTCTGAATGACAAATTTATAGAATTACTCAAAACATTTCACCCACAAAATCCTTCTAATGAGCTGAGGCTTATTCCCTTGCCAAGTCCATAGGGAAAAGTTTCTGCAAGATGCCAAAAATCTCTCACCAAAAATCTGCAAGGAATTTTACTGGAAAAAACTCATTAGTAATACTTTCTTAATCAACTTTTTGCTGTATTCATTATTGAATGTGTTATAGGACAATTCATTTATTCAGGCAACAATTTCTTGTCAAATTCATCAGAAAGTCTTTGGAAAACGACTTTTAATACTTGAAGGGTAAAAGACATTTAATTCCAGGCTTTAGAAGATCCAGTTACATTTAGGATTTCAATAATATATTCAGTGTGTCTGCTTTGGCATCACAGGAACAACTTTTAAATTTTGGCTTTCAGTGTGTATTTAAGGTTCTTAGAAAATTTGATTTTAGGCAATCTTGGAGGGTGTTTGGCTCCTTTGTCAAGGATGAGGTGACAGTATATTTGCAGGTGATTCTGCATTTTGTAATCTGTTGTGTTTATCCTCAGGTCTATTTCTTTGCCAGTACCATGTTGTTTTTATTACAGTGGTTTTATAGTATAGTTTCAAGTTGTGACTTGTGATACACCCTGCCATAACCTTGGTGCCTAGAATTGCTTTTCCTATTCTAGATACTTTTCAGACGAAGAAGTAAACGCAGTGAAGAAACATGAAAAATTGTTCAGCATCACTGGTAATTTGAGAAATGCAGATGAAAACAGCACTGAGATTCCATCTCACTCTAGAAAGAATGACAACTATTGAGAAATCAGTCAACAACAAATATTGGTAGGGTGGGTGGGAGAAGGAAACCATCTACTCTTGGTGAAAATGTAGACTTCACACTGAAAATCAGTGTGAAGTTTCCTCAAAAAACTATGATTCGAGGTCTCATTTGACCTTGCTAGGTATATATAGGAAAAAATTAAGAGAATCATACCAAACCGACATATATGCATTCATGTTTATAGCAACTCAGTTTGTAATGGGTAAATCTTGAAAACAGCCCACATGCCCATCAATGGGAAACTGGGTAAAAAAGATGTATTTTTTTTAATAAAATGAAGCATCACTCAGCCATAAAGAATGATAAATTTGGGCCAGAAATTTAGCTCAGTGGTTCTATTGCCTGCCTCACAAGCTCAAGGTCCTGAGTTCTATCCCCAGTATCCACATACAATGCTGGGCATGGTGACTGACCCCCACCAGCAATCAATACCACATACCACAGTGCTGGGTGTGGTGGCTCATGTCTATAATCCCAGCACTCGGGAGGCAGAGGCAGGAGGATTGCTGAGTTCCCAGCTTGCCTGGGCTCCATAGTGAGCTCAGGACCAGCCTGAACTACAAAGCCAGACCCTGTCTCAAAAAATAAATAAATAAAAGGAAACAATGCTTGTGTATATAGGGGTGGGGGGAGGTAGAGTGGGGAAGGGAAGGGGGAAAACTGAAAATTAAGTTGTGTCATATACTGGTACAAATTCTCAATGTTGAGTGTAATTGTGATGTGTATATATAATGTACCAATAAAATTTTTTAAAAATGTATAAAATCAAGATGAGATACAAAAAGAGTGGTCACACAGAAATGTTAAAGTAGATAAATTTCATTAATTGGTAAGATTCCTCAAAGAAAGGGAAAACACTGAAGTTGAAGAAAACCAAATGGAATATTCTACTACATGTTGAGTAAAAGCTTGGTGTCAGAGAATGTTGAATAAATCATATTTAAACAGCTCCAAAACAAGTAAAGGAGATTGGTATTACTCTTCCGTGGTTGTATCAGTCTACACATCCACGAACTGTGGAGAAGTTTCCCTTTTTCTCTACACTGCCGTCATCTCTAGAATGATCAGATATTAAACATTTTTCATAGTTATTTGCTGTTTCTTCTTCTTCATCTGAGGAGTGTATATTCAATTCTGATTCCCATGTTTGGATCAGGTCTTTAAATTTGGGAGGTGTATGTGATCTTTTGGGTTCTTTATATATTCTAGATATGTCTCCTTTGACAAATGTTTTCCATACTCTGGGTTGTCTCTTCATTCTATTGGTGATTTTTTTTTTTGCTGTGAAATAGCTTTTTAATAATATGAGATTGTTGATTCTTTGTGATATTTCCTGTGTGACTGAGGTTGTATTCATAAAGTCTTTGCCTATATCATTAAGCTATTCTACCTTTTTGCAGGTTTAATGTTTCTGTTTTAATATTTAGATCTTTGATCCATTTTGATTTTATTTCAGTGCATGGTGAAAGATACGGTTCTAGTTTTAATATAGGGTTTCTATTTCACCTTTGCATTCACTCTTTTCAAGCATTGCCCTTTCAGGAGCTCCTAGGACAGACTCCAGCATTGCCACACATTTTTTTTTTTTTTGAGACAGGGTCTCGCTTTGTAGTTCAGGCTGGCCCTGAGCTCACTATGTAGCCCAGGCAAGCCTTGAACTCAGCAATCCTCCTGTCTCTGCCTCCCGAGTGCTGGGATGACAGGCGTGAGCCACCACGCCCGGCATTGTCACACATTTTTGATGGCTCTCAAAGGCTTTTGTAAGAAATCTGTGTGGAAGCATGAACATGTAGAATCTATATTAAAAAACATTAGCAAACCAACAACACAGAAATGTTGCCACAACCCACTAACAGCTCCAGCAGTAGCTGGGCCCCCTTGGACTGCAGTTGCAGTGACCTAAGGGGGCCTGAATGAGTAAACTCTGAGAAAGACTTTCTTATAAAGCCCTCAATGATAAGGGCAGCTTGGGGTTCCCTTATCAAAACAAAATCAAAGGAAATTACCCTTCTGGACACTTGAACCTGAGGTTATAGCGGTAGGGAGTCTGGTCATGTCCTGAGATCCCTCAAGATATTATTCCTATTTTTAATGATGCAAAATACAAGTAAGTCCCAACTTCTGAACTAGTTATGTTCTGAGGGAATGTTCATACACTGGGTTCATTTGTAATCCAACGAATTGAATCTTACATAATACATCTGTGAATCTCATAGAGTACACGTGTGGAAATTCACAGTTCACTTGTTCCTAAGTCAGAGACTTATCATTCTTGTACCCAAGTTGGCAGAAGCTTTGTTTCCAGTAAAACTGCAAACGTTTCACACCTTTTGGCTCCTGATTCCCACTGCCATTATGATTAAGCTTCTAACAGCATTTATGCCAAAGCCTGACCTTTAGCCACAGCATCGAGAAATTTCCTCTGAAGGACTTGATCATCCTTACTCTTAATTTTTAAGGTGAATCTCAGGACATGGTTGAAGTGCAAACAATTTTTTCGGTCAGAGTATAACACCCATAGCTTCTAGCACGCTTCGCAATAGCACCTCCATTTCCAACTGAAACACCATGAGCCAGGCCTTTATTTTCCCCATACCCAAAAGCATTCTTAGCCTCAAAGCCCCACCAACTTCTGTGGACAGGGTTGTGGGGTTTCTCTAACCTGTTTCTCAGAATTTTTCCAGTGCTTCTTGGAAGCCTCATTCAGTCTTCTAAAGCACACGCTCAGGCAAAATCTCAGCAAGGGCCTCATGTCTCTAGTCTGCCGTTATTAGTGAGCTTTCTCAGGGCAGAACACGGTGTGTGAACCCCACTCCTGAAAGGCTCATGTCAAGAGGGAATTCACATGATGGCCATCTAACTCCAAGACAGGAACGGATAGTGGAGCGGAACGGGAGAGGAATCTAGCTCCACACACAGCAGGAAGGAAACACAGGAGAAAGGGCGGAGTAGGGGCCAAAAGTATGGCTTGCCAGGTCGTGTGCCCAGTGAACTACCTCCAACCCACCTCTGATCACAGGAGGTTTTTGGGAAAGTTTTTAAATCTAAAACATAACAGGGAGTCTATAGGCACCAGTTTGTAAACAGATTGACGTTTTAAAAATTATGTTTAAGAGTCCCCTTCATGGAGATAATTGGTTGACCGATTGAAATTTGGTTGAAAACAAATTCAGCATAGTTTGAAGATAATTTCAAAACTCTGGATTGACACAGTTTCAGCTGTATAATAGCCTTTTACTTCTTCTCCTTTTCAGATATGCATATTCATGTATCTTCTCTGAAAGCACATTTCCCATTCAAACCATGTTTCAAATTTAAACTTGTCTTTGCACAGGGGGTTTGAGAGATGCAGCACTGACTCGGTCATAAATTTTTCAGGGTGATTGGACCCATCTCATTTACATAGTATGTAACAGAGTCCACTTGCTGCCTATTGAATATAATTTACATTTAGCTCCTGGAACTAAGACTACATTTTATTTAAATGTAGTCCTTCCAAATTACATTAAGATAAAGTGCATGGCACTCTTTTGTATGGTTTGGTTAGTTTAACCAGTTAATGAGACTTCTTTTTTCTTACTTTCTTCATATCTACTCTAGCACGTCCTCATGTGCAGAACAACTTATTAAGTTTGGGTAAAAATTAATATGCAGCACACCTCAAAATTTGATAACGAAAGAAAAAGAAGATTCTATTGTTTTCACTTTTGCACTGACTCATTTCATTAAACTATCTTCCCATCACTGGGAAATAAACCCTGATGTCTACAACCTAAAGAAACAGTTCGTGTTGGCTCACATTTTGGGCTTAAGTCCATGGTTAGCTTTCTCCAAAAAGAAACATCATGGTATAAGTGTGTGGGTAACTAAAGCTGCTTAGTTACCAACTATGTCACTATGAGCCACAGCAGAGAATCAGTGTCAGAGAGGAAAGGGAGAGGAAAAGTTAGACCCCAAAGACAGGCACGCATGCATCACTGAAGCCTCATACCTTGAAGTGAATCAAATTGACACAATTGAACTTAAACACCATATTTAACTTTGATTACTTATCTCTAGCTTTTCTGTGTACTATAGATGGCAATACTTTGAGGTAGTTACATTTCCTATTTGAAAATAAGATTTCATTCAGAAAAAGTAATCAAATACCAATTTGGATCAGAGTACTGTTTTTAAATGAAGAAAAATTAGGCAAAGAGAACTTTAAAATATCGTATCTCCTATTCAAATTTGCCACAATGAGAGCCATTACAGTTTTTTAGCTATTGCTTTCAGAGGGATAATCTTAAGCTAGTTAGAGCAGTTGAGGACTTCATTTTCAAAAGATATCATTACTTAACTAGTATTCCTGTGCTTGCTTCGGCAGCACATATACTAAAACTAGTATTCCTTTCAAGAAAGTGATAGTGAAGAAGAAATAGAGAAGGAATGCCAGAGGTGACTGGAAATAATCAATTTAGAGTAATAATAAAATACTAAGGAGGACAGGTTTGTCAGCTAGATATGCAAGCCTGAAGTTTTGCATACTTTAAAAGCTTGTACCTTCAGCATCACCATATTCTACAAAGTAGCTCATAGACATCCAAACAATTCATATTATGCATTTATTAGGAGTTTTATGGCAAAATGCCACCCAATGCATTAAATAATAAATCTGTAACTTGCTAAAAATAGAGTGTTGTCTCAGACTTATATATTAAAATGTGATCCCTGGGTCAATATCTAACTTCCTACATTATCATTTACAAATATTCTCCTTCTTCTTCTTTTTTTTTTTTTTTTTTTTTTTTTTGAGACAGGGTCTCACTTTGTAGTTCAGGCTGGCCCCGACACCTAAATATATAGCCCAGAGAAGCCTGGAATTCAGCAATCCTCCTGCCTCTGCCTCCCAAGTGCTGGGATGATAGGTGTGAGCCACCATGCCAGGCACTGTGGTAGGTGGTAATGATTGCTGGTGGGTGTGAGCCACCACACCCAGTATTGTATGTGGTTACCGAAAAGACTGAACCAGGGACCTTGCCTTTGCTAGGCATGTGCTGGAACCACTGAGCTAAATCTCCAGCACCCATTCCTCATTTTCTTTTGATTCAATCTTTCTCTGTTATCATTTACTTCTGTCTAGGTCATGTACATGCTGGAGATGATCTCATCAAACATCATTCATGGTACTAGCGAAAAACTGACGGTCATTTTGATATGTAAAAGTCTAAGTGTACACATACTGACAGAGGTGAGCACAAAATATGGGATAGATTTGGTTTCTTGTTTGTAGTGTCTACAACTTTATGTGTGTATGCATGTATGTGTGTGTTCATGTCAGTCTTACATAATTGTAAAATAACTGGGAAGAAAATGAAGAATGAAGCCATATAAAATTCTTCATGGAGAATTCTGTAGAAGGTTAAAATATTTCTGGACTTTAAACAAAGAAATAGCTTTTTATTCTTCACTATAATTCTCTTTCCCCAGGTAATGGCTTGTTTGTTATATCTTGAATAATAAACTTGCTTGTTCCCATCAAATGTGGTTGTATTTATTAGAGGTTTCTATATCTGTATGGACTTCATTCTTCCCAAACCACAATCAGAACTGAGTGTAACAGCTTTGCAATGTAGATGTATACTCTTCATCCTTGATTTTTTAGCAAATTCTCATGAATGACTGAAAACAGGAAACTCCAGTTTTGGAAGTAGTACATATAGGTTCAAAGAGATTTCATCCTTAGGATAATATATTTTATATTTTTGGGGACTTCCTCCTGTTTAATTTTCAGCTCTTCAGTGTCTATCTCTTAATGTGGCACATAAAAATATTCTGGTGGTAGAGATCTGCCCTCTGTGTACAAAGGGGTCAATGCAATTATCTATAAAGAATGTAAACAATGAAATGGACTGAAATTAATCTGATTTGCATTAATCTCACAATCTGGTAATTTGGAACAATTTTAATAGGGTTGCACTTAAATGGGTAGCTGGTACTCTGTAAAAACATCCTTTGAGATATTACTTAGCAGTCTTCTTTTTGAACTTCAATCCCTTTGGCTATCTGATGCTTTTTTGTTGTAGATTCATTAAGACATTTTTAGTGATTATTATTCTCTGAGTTCTTCCACTTCCAAACACTTTCATTTGCACTTATGGCTTCATGATTCAAAATAAATTCATTAGATGGAGAACTTTTAGTTATATATTTTCTGTATTATCTTTCTATATTTCATATATTATCTATGTTACCTTGAGGTCAGTTCATTGCTTGGTGAAATAGCAAATTACTACTAACACCTTGATTACCTGAACTTCATCATCTGTTTTTTCTTGGACATCTAGTTGGTTTTATTTTGTGAAAATTGATAATTTTTAGGATCTCCATTAATAGATTATTTTAGCAGATTTAGGTTGCCAGAAAAATTAAAGTACAGAAATTAAATTCTCATGTACCTTACCCAATCTCACCCAGGTTTCCCTATAATTAGTATGTTCCATTAATGTATTATACTTCTTATATCTGATAAGCTAAAACCAAGATCATTTCACACTGCATCTTATAAGCCTATATTTATACAATATATACTTATACTTACTATACTTATAGCTTATCCTAATATTGTAGCTTATAGTTCACTCTTGTTAAACTTCTGTCGGGACTGATAAATACACAAAGTGCACTGTTGACTGTTTCAGGATCATTAAAAATAGTTTTGCTGCTCTGAAACTCCTCCGTGCTCTGCCTATCAATTCAATTCTCTCCACTGTCCACACCTAGAAAAGGTGGAAATTGTGATTACGGAAACCACTGAATCTTTATTGACTTAAATAACTTTCTCTTTTCAGAATGTCAGGTATTTAAAATCACAAAGTATGAAGCCTTTTCAGATTGGTTTCCTTTTCTTAGTAACATGTATTTAAATTCTTCATGTCTTTTTATGCCTTCATATTTTATTTATTTAAAGTGCTGTATGATATGCTCTTGTTCGGCTATAACATAAATTTTGTGTTCACCTACTGGAGAATACCTTGGTTGGTTCCAATTTTGGGTTATAATGAATAAAGCTGTCAGAAATATGTCTGTAGACTTTTGCATGGATATAAGTTTATGGTCATTCTGTACGTAGTGAAGTGTGTGATCACAAGATTATATGATAAAATAATTTATAAGAAACTGACAAATACCCTTCTAAATGGGCTGCACCATTTTCTTGGTTCTCATCAGAGATGGAACAGTGTTTTTATTCTCCACAACCTTGCAGGACTTTTGTTTTGTTGAATTTGGGCTATTCCGATATGTGTGTAGGGTTATCACTTTGCTATTTTTAAGTTTCCAATTACTAAATGATGCATGATTTTGAGCATCTTTTCATATCTGTATTTGCTTTCTGCACATGTTGCTTAGCAAAATGTTTGTTCAAAAATTTAGCGTCCTTTTTCCATTCTTTGTTTCTAAGTTTGAAAACCAATATTTGTATGTTTTAGATAAAAGTTTTATCAGGTATTTGCTTTGCAAAATTTTCCTGAATTACTGGTTTGGCATTTCATTCTTGTAAAATGATTATTTCAGGGAAGCAAATTTTAACTGAGTGAAATTTATTGATTTTTCTTTGATGCTTGTGCTTCTTTATGTTGTATAATGATACTTCATGAATTTATTTCATTCCATGATTCTGGGGAAGATGGTAACTTTTCTCTTCATTATGTGATACAGAGTTCAAAAATAAAAGCAATTTTTTTTGCCCAGTGCTCCTATTCATAAACTGAATTGTTTGCAAATGGAAGTGCTTGCAAACCAAAGCCTTATTGTATGTGTCTGAAAAATCATTGGTAACTCAAAGCCATTTTAATTTTCTTCTATCTTGTCTTCTCCATATTTTATAGTTTTGCATCTTATATTTGATTTATGATACATTTTTAGTTAATTTTATGTGAAAGATATGAGAATTTTATGTGGAAGATATAAGAAGGATATTATAAAGATATAATAAACATTGATATTATATTAAATGTCAATATCCAGTTGTTTTAGTGTAATTTATTAAAAAGTTACACTTTTTCCTGTTGAATTGCCTTTGCTCTATCATCTAAAATGAGTTGGTATGGTTATGCCTGCTGATTTCTGTGCCATTGATCAATTTGTCTATTTTTTTCTTTTTTTTTTTTTTGAGACAGGGTCTCACTGTGTAGTTCAGGCTGGCCCTGAGCTCACGATGGAGCCCAGGCAAGCCTAGAACTCAGCCATCCTCCTGCCTCTGCCTCCCGAGTGCTGGGATGACAGGCGTGAGCCACCACGCCCGACTCAATTTGTCTATTTTGTCAGCAGTAAAACACTGTCCTTACTTTTGTAGCTTTGCAGTAAGTTTTTGAAGTTGAATAAAATCAGTTGCTTTTGTTCCCCTTCAACATTTGACAGGTTATCCTGAGCCTCTGGCTTTCCACATAAAGTTTAGAATCACATTTTCATTACTTTCAAAATAATTTGGTGAGATATTTATGAGGTTGTATGCATCTACTGATGAAATTCAAAAGAGCAGATATTATGCAGATAGTGTATTGTGCTATACATGAATATAGATATCTTTCAATCTTTGAGGTTTTAAAAATATCTAGTAGTAATATTATAAATTTATAATCTAGCATTTAAATATTAATACTTATTTTGTTGTTTTGTTATATGTAGCATAAGAATTAATTAAACATTGCTTTACCCACACCCAGTAAATATGTGCACTACACAATGATAAGGGTGGATTGTATGATCTAGAGGCGTGGCATGTTTATATAGCAGTATCTCTACAGTTTCTCGTTTTTCAGGATAAAGGTAAGAATCTTTAACCTGTACAAAATTCCTGAGATCACCTGAGCTGGTGTCTAACTATTGTTCCTGTTTCTACTACAGTCTTGAAAGCCACCAAGAAACGACTCAAATGTGTCAAAAACCATAAAATGCCTGTCCCTAGATGGAGAGCAGACAAAATAAAATGAAGTGGAAAATGTTTTTGTAGAGTATCCAAGCAAAAAAGTCTTAGGTAGAAAAGCTACACACACACTGCATACTTATAAATAAGGTTGTTAATGAGGGTAAAGAAAAGTGGGACGGTAATAAAAAAAAAAAAGAGAAACAAAACTTATGTATGTAGGGGGTGGGGGTTGTGGGGTGGGTAGGGGAATGGGAAAAATGAGAATTAAATCCTGTCAAGTACTGGCACAAATTCCCAATATTGAGTGTGATCGTGACGTGTCTATACAATGTACCAATGAAGATAAAAATTAATAAGAAAAATATGGAATCCATACTTGGACCTCACTGAACCCAAGTAGTGAAGCAAAACTGGAAAGAGCTGCGCCACTTGTGGTCTTTGGCCCACTACCCATCACTGTGGTGAATTTTCACCATCTTTTCCCAGAGATTTATTGAAAATCCCTATTATGGCAATGGCGTCTGCCAGTATGGGTGGGTTTTTCAAGAAAGCCTGTGGTTTAGAGTCCGAAGGAGAGGCCACTGCAAGACGGAAGGAGCACGTGATGGGAGGCCCTCCTGCGTGTGACAGAACGTGGCAGTGAGTCGTTGCCCTTATGGAAGCATTTAGGGTCGAGAGGCACAAAGCTATCCGTTGAAACGTGAGCAAGAGAAGAAACTGTCACCTACTCCCCACCCACTTTGGATCGGGTCGATGCAGTCTGACTTGGCAGAGGGAAGCACCCTTAAAACACTTTGTCAGAGGACTGAGCTCTCCTATAACTCAGCTGTGATTCAGCCCCTGGTTTCTCCAGGGCCTCAAGCTCTGACCTCATCTCTCCAAGACTACCTTCGCCTGGGTGGTCAATGCCGCCTCCACGTCACAGGAATGGAGGTGTCAGGACACGGAAGTGAGAGGTGGAAAATCTCATTACTACAGGAAAAGGGCAAGAAAGGTACTGAAGACAGCTTGAAATGCTCCCTCAGGCAGAAACACCCAGCAGTTCAAAATTAATCACAGTAAGTTAAAATCCATTCTGCAGGATCAATGTATTTTTTTTTTTTTGAGACAGGGTCTTGCTTTGTAGTTCAGGCTGGCTCTGAGCTCACCATGTAGCCCAGGCAAGCCTCGAACTCAGCAATCCTCCTGTCTCTGCCTCCCGAGTGCTGGGATGACAGGCGTGAGCCACCACGCCCGGCAGGATCAATGTATTTTATATCAATATATAAAATAACATTTCCATGAAAAATATTCCAGTTTTCATGGCTAGAGTGATCAAATGATGTGAATCATTCCACAAAAGGAGACCACAGGGACAGAGAGAGAAAGAGAGGAAATGAGACAGTGACAAAAAGAGCCAAATGTAACTCGAGGTTCTAGTTGTTAAACTGAGGCCACGAGGTAAAAGACAGCTATGTACATATTTTTATCGTGATAATAAATTATTCCTTAAAGTTTCTAGTTTTCCTTTTCCCTAAATTCTATTCAAGACGCAGTATTTCTAACTTGTAAATATAAGCTTATTTTAATGAATTTTCATCATCTTATGTTTTTATTCCTTGACTTAGAGGAAGTCAAATGTGAATATAGCATATAAATTTATTTGGCAATTTTTATATATCAAACATCTTTCCCTGTCTTGGCATCTACAGCTTTAGATATTATAACAATTGTGAAACCCTTTTTTTCTTTTTCTTTTTTTGAGACAGGGTCTCGCTTTGTAGTTCAGGCTGGCCCTGGGCTCATTATGGTGCCCAGGCAAGCCTCGAACTCAGCAATCCTCCAGTCTCTGCCTCCCGAGTGCTGGAATTACAGGCGTGAGCCACCACGCCCGGCACTTTTTTTCTTTTTAATATCATTATTGTACATTCCTTATGTGCTGTGTGTGGAAAATAGAAAAGGAAGAGATACAGATGATACTTCAGTTAAAGGGAGTCCAAATCAATTTTCACAGCTCTGACTGCAACAGCAGAAATGGAATGATTTAAGTGTTTAGGATAAATTGATATATTTATGGAATTTTAGATGGTATTTATTCTGAGCTCCCACATATAGTGAATTTAAACCAATTTTTCCTCTGATTTGGAAGAAAATGTTTTTTTTTTCTCTAATAGAAATGTGGTTTATGAGAGCAGCCTAAGTAGAAGATAATTCCCATGCTGCCCAAATGCTTAAGTGAATTTGAGGCGTGTGCTCAGCTGAAAGCCATTTGGATACAGCAACTGACTGCACACAAGTGCTAGCACATTACACAAGGGAAAACACAGAAAATGAATAGTTGGCAAAGATAATTCCTGTGACTGCACTCTGATAGCAGGAGGCTTCACAGACTACACGTCTTCTGTTGTTAGCCAGGAAAGAGGGCATGCATTGGCTTCAATCTAGAACAAAGGGGCAATAGCAGAAGACACTTCAGTGAGTTGAGCAGTAAAAGTGCAAAGGTTGGGTCTATCAATGTCACCAGGAATCTATAACCTGAGTAAACTGGCCCAGTGGGCAGAGGAGTGAGCTGGGTAGGGGAGCTGACCCTGTGGTTTAGAATGGCATCTTTTGGACTGGGTTCTTTTGTTGGATTTCCTCTGCGTCTGTCTGTTTTTTGTT
>PVIC010046770.1:0-14062 GCA_004025085.1 Thryonomys swinderianus
GGTGGCTTGCCTGGGCTACATAGTGAGCTCAGGGCCAGCCTGAACTACAAAGCGAGACCCTGTCTCAAAAAAAAAAAAAAGATAAATATACTTGTATTCATAATTCTATGGTTAATATATAACTTTAGTAACTATCAATTTTGATCTTCTACAGACCATACAGAGAAAAGCACATATTGGAATATGAAATGTAGACCATTCCTCTATAAGAAAAAAGTATATTGGAGGGCAAAGAGTTTAACTCAGTGGTTCTGGTGCCTGCCTTGCAAATGCAACGTCTTGAGTTTGATTCCTGGTACCAAAAAAAAAAAAAGTATATTGGAGGAAGGTCAAGAACTAGAATCATTTACAGCAAGGAACAGAGCAAAGGAATGCTATGATCTTTATAAAGCTTTATATTGGCAATTCTTAACTTCCAAACATCTGACCTGGATACAACTCATTTTTTGTACACTATGCATGTAGACTTCCAAACTGCCTCTGTGATACTAAAACCAAACTTTTACACTCCTGCAGACCAATATGAGCCACAGACTGTGACCACTAGAATTGCCGTACCTGTCAAGATGAAAGCATCTGTGCGAACACAGGTATGATTCCCCATGCTGCCGTGTTGAGCCTAGGGGCTTACTGTGACTGCCTGCTGGCTAGGCAAGTCAGGGTCCCTGGACTGCAGGCCTGAGTCTTGCCTGCCTTACCAAAGTTGGCATCGCATGGGCTGCTCCACCAGTCTTTTGACAATCGTCATTTAAGGGAGTGATGTGGAAAGAAGAGAGGATAGGAAAGGCAAGAGTAAGGCAGTAGGGCTGACTTTCTCATCCAGCTCATCAGCTGTGGACTCCACAGGGAATGACAGACCTTTTCCTTCTCTTAAATTAACAGAACTTCAGCCTCAGCAAACTGACAAAAAAGCGCCACCCAGTGTCACTTCAAGGTACCTAATTTAATTGTTTTTGTATTCTGTCAGTTCTACAAACTGTCTAGTTAATATATTACCTCAAAAATTTGTTTACCAATAGTTGTGGAACAAGTGCTCAGGGGATCAACTTGTGGTTCCCTAACTCAACTGTATTCTTCTTCTTTTTTACTGCATTTCTTTCTCCCCCACCTTTCCCATGCATTGGAACTAGCTTGTGGGGAATAATTGACAGTTGGCCTTCTTCTGTCTTCCCTAAGACCTAAGATACTGAGGCTGACTTTCACTGTCACTAATGGCTACCCTGGGTCCCCTGTGCATACAAGCGACTTTAACAGCAGGAACCATACTGATGATTTGTATGGTTTTTTGGGTTTTGTTTGTTTTACAGTACTGGGGATTGAATTTACAACCATATCCTTGCAAGGCAGGCAGCAACACCACTGGGCTAAATTCCTGGCCCCCTGGGTTTTTTTTTTTTTTTTTTGAGACAGGGTCTCACTTTGCAGTTCAGGCTGGCCCTGAGCTCACTATGTAGCCCAGGCAAGCCTCGAACCCAGCAATCCTACCTCTGCCTCCAGAGTGCTGGGATTACAGGCATGCGCCACCACGCCTGGCTCCCTGTTTTTTTTTTTGCTTTTTTGAGACAGGGTCTCGCTTTGTAGTTCAGGCTGGCCCTGAGCTCACTATGGAGCCCAGGCAAGCCTCCGTGAACTCAGCAATCCTCCTGTCTCTGCCTCCCGAGGGCTGGGATTACAGGCGTGAGCCACCACACCCGGCACTGTGGTGTGTGGTGTTGATTGTTGGTGGGCGTGTCTCCACATCCAGCATTATATGTGGTTACCGGGGATCGAACTCAGGACCTTGCGCTTGCGAGGCAGGCTCTGGAACCACTGAGCTAACCCTCCGGCCCCTCCCTGTTTGTTTTTTGAGACATAGTCTCACTAGTAGTTCAGGCTGGTCTTGAACTATGTAACCCAGATTGGGCACAAACTCATGGGAATCCTCCTGCCTCAGTCTTCCAAGTGCTGGGATTTATAAGCATGCACCACAACACTAGGCCTGGTTTGTATGATTTTTAACATACAAATTTGTATGGAATTGAATGCCTCTTATGTTTCATGTTTGGTCTTTTAGACACTTTTCCTTTAAACACATTTGCAGAAGGCTTTATATAAGCGAGCATGAGATACTATCTAACAATGCTAAAAACTAAATTATTCCATGGCCTTGACTGAAAGTTCAGATTTGACTATGTGTTCTGGGCATGTGTTTTCTTGACTTAAAAATAAGAATAGAAAGGTTTCCTAGTATAATAAAAGGTAAAGGCATTGTCTGTAAAAATCTGGATCACGGACTTATGTGTGGGGCATAGAATTTCCCACTAATCCCCCCACATTTTGATATGGTTACTGCACTGGATTCTGACCAGGCTAACACTATCATGAGACTAGGAATTACAGCTCAACCACATCTCTTGCAAGACAGCTGCTTATTATTAAGGAAATAGGAAACTTGCACCTGACTACTCTCTTCCTCAATCACCTCATCTTAGGGCCTTCTTACTTCATACTTACATTGTTTCCACCTTTCCAATTATATACTCCTTTCATGTATGCCCAATGTCAAGTGGCTCTCATTGACCTATATGGTACCTAAGGCACAGGGACTTAACCTAAGCCTAACACTTTCTGGGTGCATATTCAGAAGTATTGTGCAAAGGATGTCCATAATAGACTCTGCTTAGTGGATAATACCTCCTTTTTTCAAGGGAGCCACTGGAAGCATGAGAAGCAACCATACTTAATGGCTGCTGTACACAAAGTTCTTAATCATTGTGCTATAATAACTGAAAAAGTGTTATTTGTTGGTTTAGGGCTTTATAAATATTATCTCATTTAATCCTCCCAACAGTGAGATACCAGTCCACATTAATGGTCTCACTTTACAATGACAAACCCACTGAGAAATCAGTAACATTCATGGTCTATAAAGAAATGGTTACAGGAGACAAACCTGGTCTAAGGGGAGAGGGAACTAAATAACTCCTGAATGAGAAACACTAGTGCTAGAACACTAATAGACATGGCCAGCCTACATAGCTGTTAGGAATATATTTTTTCTTTAATTTCTTTTTTTTAGATATTAAGAATATATTTTTAAAACCTAATGGATATTTGGTTAGATCACATTTCAGTAACTACAACACATTGCGCCATCCAACTTGTTTACTAATAAAAATCCCAATTTAAAATTAACAGCGATGACAGGTGCCTGTAATCCCAGTACTCTGGGACATTGAGGTGGGAGGGTCACAGGTTCAAGCCCAAGCAATTTAGAGTCTTAGCAAGAAGATGCACTACCTTCCCCATAGGTCTGAGGAAGTACCTCAGTTCCAAGGCCTTGAGTTCAATCTTCAGAACTACAAACAAAAAAAGCCGTCCCCTTAGCCACCAAAACACTGACCCTATAAACCACCACCTTCAAAGGGCTCAACTGCTGTTAAAAGTTCCTTAACGTCCTGAAAGGTTGAGTAAGAGATTTATATATTCTTGCTTCCCCTTTCCAAAACAACACAAACTTGAAGCCCTTTCACCTTATCATACTTCTTCTGACCTTGTCATTTTTGCAGGAAAATGATTACTACGCTCCCCCTCCTCAGTGCCTCGCAAGCCTCAGGATCTGGCAGAAGCAGCTGCGGGCTCGGAGACTGGGCAGTGTCGGGCGTGGCGCAGAGATGGAAGCGAGAAGGGGCCGCGGACCCGGCTCGAGGTGGCCGGCAGGACAGGAGAGGAAGCCGGGTCTCGGCGCATTCCCGCCCGGGATGCGTTTCCGCGCTTGCTTAGTCGAGACTGCGAGATGTAGAGGCAAGAGGACCAGAGGGGGGCGTCCAACGGCGCGGGGCTGGCGGCGGGAGGTGCGGCCGGCGCGTTACCTCAGACCCGTGGCGGGTCCTGGAGGGCTGCAGGACAGCGCGGCGGGCGTCTCGGCTAGCTCGGGCCGTCCTTGGACGGCCCCAAGGGAGGGGTTGCGACGCGCCCCTCCAGCTCTGGGACCGGCCTACAACACTGAGGCGTGGGGCTTATTGTTCCGGGGAGCCTCCGTCAGGGCCCGGCCGGACCCCGGAGCTGCACCGCGCCCCCGCCCGCCGTTGCAGAAGAGCTGACGGGAGAGAGGTGCGGTCCCTTTAAGGGGCGGGGCCTGCGAGGCGGGCGGGGTGCGCCGCGCTCCCGGGACGAGTGTGTGAGGAGAGAGCGGCGGCGGGCGGGCGCCGGCGGGAGGGAGGGAGCGAGTGAGCCTGCGACGCGGGCCGACCCGCGGCCTCCCCCGCCCTCCCGCCCCTCCCCCGCGTCGCCCTGCCGCGGGGACAGGGCTCGCGTCGCCGCCCCTCAGCCGCTCCCGATGAAGCAGCTGCCGCCACAGCAAACGCCTCCGAAGATGGGGGACTTCTACGACCCCGAGCACCCAACCCCCGAGTAAGTGTCGGCGGCGCGGCCTCCTGAGGGCGGCGCGTCCGGGCGCGAGGGGTAGCGGCCGCGCGGTGCGGGAGAGGCCTGGCCGCGGCGGGCGGCGTCGCGACGGCGGTTGGGCCGGCGGTGGGGGAGGGGTGGTGCGGCCTCTGTCGCCGCCGCGTCGGCTTGGGCCGGGCTAGCTGGGGCCGGGCGCCGCCCGGGACTCCCCAAGGCTCCCCGGGACTTCCCGCGCCACGGCCAGGGCCTGAGCGGCCGAGTCAGAGGAGCTTCGGCCTCCGTGGCCGGCGGGAGGTCGCCGGCGAGCGTAGGCCTCTGAGAATCCCCGGGCTCGGGTGGAGGCCCGGCGGGTCCTTGGCGGACCCAAGGCGGTAGCAGCGACCGGAAGGGCCCAGTGCACGTCGCCCGGCCCGGGGCCTCAGAGGGGCCCGCGCTGCAATCTTTGGATAGATTTTTTTTTTTAAATAAGCTCCTGGAACGCTATTTTAGCCTTGAAACCCATCTGGCTTCATATTTTGCACCTTTGGCACTTGGATTTTGTAATGGTGGCGAGATTTGTGTGGTCCCGTTGTTGAGGTGATACTGGCTTTATTTTTTCACCTGAAAACGAAAGCTGCATACGTTTTCTGGCAGATTATGGGGTTTGCACACTTTCGGACGCGCTTTCCTTGATAACAGGAACCTTTTACCTAAATGGATGACTTTTACTCCTTGTGTAGATTTAGTGAAAACCCTGGCCAGACACATTTGAGGTTTCTCTCTAAAGAAAACATTTTCTACTAAACAAATAACAGTTTCGCTCAATAATAGTTTTTTAGTCTGGGTTTTTTTTTTTTTTTTTTTTGCATTTCTGTTGAGGGCTGTATCTGCTGTGCTGGAGAGCCGAAAGTCCAGAAAGCTTCCACACTAGGGCTTGAAGTCAGTTCTTTCCCTAACCCCGCACAACACCATTGTTTTGAAAAGCCATTCTTCAACTGCATTGCTGCATTAAGTCTACCCGTAAGAATATGAATATATGATTCATTTTAAAGTTAACGTTAATTGGGGTTTCACGTGAAACCATCAAACTTTCAGGGCCACAGTGATCCAAGAACTTTGCTCTTTGACACATTTTTACCTTAGGTTTGCTGTGGCAACTTTTTGACCCGTTGCTAAGTTCTCACCTTGGCCCAGAAATGTTTGGCTCTTACTTCATAATTTTTTTCTTGATAGTTATTAGATTTAATTGCAACATGAAAGGATTTTCTTGGGGTCTTGGTCTCCCCTGCACAAAAAGAGAAGTAATTGTGTTGCTTTTTTAGAGTAAAATCCAACTAAATTGCAATAGTAGACAAGCTTTTGTCTTTTCTTGAGTTCTTGGTCATAGGTGAGCATTTTAATTAGATTATTTTGACTTAGTGAACACTTAATCCCAGTCACAAAGCTCATGTTACAGGTTTTTGGTGTAAGAACTTGAAAAACCTCAGAAAAAGAAAAATGTGTATCATAATACAGTAAACGGGGATCGAGCGCTTGTGCTGTACAAAGTAACTTGCTAGTAGTCCCTGAAGGGGCAAAAGCCTGCTTTCAGTTCCTTTAACTATGCTGTTTGGTGAAGTCTAGAAGCATTTAGGGGTTATATCCCTTCATTTCTCGAGGGGTAAAATAGTGCTTCAAAATATGTGTGAAGTGGACTTAGGAGTGCATCTTTGGACGCAGGTGGGAAAAATTAAGACTTTGTTTTACCCAAGGTCTTGGGGGTTTTTATTTTACTGCTTTTCTGGCTTAGTCATTTGGATTTCTAATAGTGATGTAAGTTCTGTATTTTGTCTTCCTGTTTAACCTATATAGGTTCTGTAAAGTATTGTTTTCTTTCACAATAGTTTGAGGAATAGAGATTTTGGTAGGCATTCTCAACATTACCACCTGTTTTACAGAGGAAGAAAATGAAGCCTAGCCAACAAAAAGAAGCATGACAGCAGGCCCTGTGAGGAATTGTATAAAAGCTAATATTCTAATGCTGGAGAGAAAAAGGAAGCATAGTACTTTATTAAAGTACTTGGATTTCAGAGCCACATACCAAGATTTAAACACTAGTTTGACCTTGGACAGGTGGCTTCATCTCTGTTTTCTCATCTTTGAAATAGTTATTCTAATGGTAGCAACTTGGTCTTTTGGGAAGGTTGGGTGACAATGTAAAGCATTTGGCACGATGTGATGACAACTGTTTCTTGTTAGGCTCATCTGGGAAAAGTAGGAGGTAGGATTTAAGTTGAATGTGAACGAAATTAGGTGAGTTTAAGTGGGGGTGAGGTGGAGTACAATGTGGTGGGTAATGACCAAATACTCCTTTAGGTAGTTTGAACTGGTTCTTAGATATTATGTAAAGAAGTTGAGGTGAAAATGTAAATTCAGTTTAAAGTTCCAGTTGAGGTCTGATACTGTCTTGTACTTACTCTTAATCAAGTACATCTGTAACTCCTGGTTTTCCCGAAGCTTAGAGGGTATATGTGTTGCAGGTGAAAATGGGTGGAATCACTTGATTATCTATGCATTAGGTGTTCATTATAGGGCAAAGACAGGTGTGAGGACATGGCAGATTAGATAGTCGGCAAGGACCTTTCCTACAGTAATAAGAGAAGAGGTAGATACTTCGTGTTGATAGAGGTGAATTATGCCTGTTTGTACTAAAGGTAGGCACGCTAAGGATGATTGGGATACAAAATAAAATTTTATCCTTACTCAGTTTACATCTTAATGAGGGGTGATAAACAGTAAATTATATAGTTTTTGAAGATAACTGCCTTGGAAAATGGAGCTAGGTGAATGAGATTCAGAATTATTGAGGAAGGGATTGAAGTATTGGTAAATCTCCTCGTTTTCTTTTTTTTCCTTAATAGTGCTGGGGATTGAACTGAGGGCCACACACATGCTAGGCAAGCACTCAGCCACTGAGCTACATCCTCAGTCTGATGACCCTCCCTGAGAGAGAATTATTTAGGTAAAACTTAAAGGGACAGTAACTGTATTTATATCTGGGGAGAAAGCGCTTTAAGCAAGAGATTGGTCTGAAAGTGCTGAGGCAGACCTGTGAATTCTGCCCATTATGGCTAGAATGGAATGATGGAGAGTGATAGTAAATGCAACCATGATGGGCTAAGGGGCAGATTTTATAGGACTTGTAGAGCCATTAAGCACTGTGCGCTGCTTGCACTACTGGAGTTCCTGTAGGGCCATTATAAAAACTTGGTTGGTTGGAAGGTTTTTTGATTTGTTTTTGAGATGGGTTCTTCTTATGATGCTTAGACCAGCCATGAGCTCCTAGGCTGAAGTGATTTCCCTCCCTCAGCCTCCTGTAACTGTGGGCACTGTGCCTGGGTTCTGGGAATTTTAAACAGAAGAATGACATGGACTGCTTTAAACTTTAGAAGGGACATTCATTTTGCAGAGAGACATGACATTGAAAGCTTGGAGATTGGTAAGGAACCTAGTACTTAAGAAGAGATGCTGGTGGCTTTTTCCAAGAGTAGTGAGAAGTGGATAAGTTCTAGGTATATTTTGAAGACCAAACTAATATGATTTGTGAATAGATCAGATGTATGTGAGAGGATGAGTCCAAGGTTTTTGGTATGAGCTGTTAGAAATTTGCAGTCCACTAAGACTGGAAAGAGCAAGTCTAAAGACTAGCTTAATAATTAAATATTAAACATAGTAAGTTTGAGATGCCTGTTAGATAGTTGAGTTGAATTGATACCTAAGTCTGGAGTTCAGGGGAAAGGTCATACTGGATATAATTTTTTTTTTTTTTTTTTTGAGACACGGTCTCGCTTTGTAGTTCAGGCTGGCCCTGAGCTCACTATATAGCCCAGGCAAACCTGGAACTCAGCAATCTTCCTGCCTCTGCCTCCCGAGTGCTTGGGATTACAGGCGCGAGCCACCACGCCAGGCACTGTGGTATGTGGTATTGATTGCTGGTGGGCGTGAGTCATCATGCCCAGCATTGTATGTGGTTACCAGGATCGAACTCAGGACCTTGTGCTTGTGAGGCAGGCACCGGAACCACTGAGCTAAATCTCTGGCCCTGGATATAAATTTTGTAGTCTTTTACTTAAGTATTATTCAGAGCCTTAAGATTGGATGAAATTACCAAGGTATCCAGTGTAGAAAGAGAAATGGACCAAGGATTGGTCCCTTGAAACTCCAATCTTAAGATTATTTGTGTGCAGTGTAATG
Organism: Thryonomys swinderianus; assembly: GCA_004025085.1. Taxonomy (NCBI): domain Eukaryota; kingdom Metazoa; phylum Chordata; class Mammalia; order Rodentia; family Thryonomyidae; genus Thryonomys; species Thryonomys swinderianus. The sequence continues at coordinate 8,599 of PVIC010046770.1, forward strand.
GTCTTAACATGGATGATATTCATGAATTTAGGGGGAAAATTATCTCTTTAGGAACATCTAACTAGAAGTTAGCATTTCTTTAATTACTTAGGTCAGTAGTGGACTACAGTAATAATACCAGTACCCATGATTTTAGTCCCAGTGGAAATAAAAGATCTTTTAAATTATGCTTATTATAGCTATCTCAGCTGGGGACGCAGTTCAGGGGTAGAGCATTTGCCTAGCATATACGTTCCCTGGGTTCAATATTCAGTGCAAGAAAAACAAACGATACCATCATTACATCAGAGTTATAGTGAATATGAGATCCACCACTAGATTTTTTAAGAAACGTGTATTACTATATCACATATTGCATTTTTCTTTTAATATATTTGGTGTCTTTTGCAATCAGGTATCTTCTTATGCGTTTTAAAATATTAGGCTGAAAGGGAAATATACAAGTGTCAATAGACTGCCAAAAGGACACAGAAAAAGAGCGAAGCCTTGGCTGTAGAGTTGGAACTCATGATTTAGAATATCCACTCTTAAGAGTCTTACAAATGTGGACAGGTTTCTACTTCTTTTTCTCCTCCTCCTCCTCCTCTTCTTTTCTTCTTCTTCCTTCCTCCTCCTCCTTCTTCAGATTGAACTCATGACCTTGTATATGTGAGGCAGGCAAAGGAACCACTGAGCTAAATCCTTGGCCTGACAAATTTCTTAATTACTCTGTAACTTGGTGTCTTTATAAAGTGAAGATTATGATAGTTTGAGGATTTTTAGAATTAAAAGTGTGTTTTTATTATTCATATTGCATGGAAAGATCAGCTAGAAAGAACAGTACTTTCAAGATACTACAATATGAAAGCATGGTAAATTTAGCAAAAAGAATAATAACTGGGAAAAACAGTTAAGCCTGTTCAAATAAAATATAAAGCAGTGAGGATATTCACATTCTCATAATTCACCTTAGAGTGGAGAAGGAGATGGCATAGGAAGTCAGCTGAGAGGAGAAACTTTAATGTGTTTAGCAGATTCTGTTTCTGGTCCTTTAAGTAACTTTGCAGTTATGAACCTAAATTAGGGCCCGGTGTAGTGGTGCATACCTGTAATCCCAGCATTTGCAAGATGAGGCAGGAGGATTGCCGGAGTTTGAGGCCAGCCTGAACTACATATGGGGACCCTGAGTCAGAATTTTTGTTATTAGACTGTGTAACTTTGTAGCCATCAAATTCCATAGGCCAAGGGACTCTTCCTTGGATTATCAATGTACATAGGAGGCCAAAACTACTTGAGGGTTTCCTGGTAATTTTGGAAAGCTTGATAAACTATCATAGACTTTAGGAATAGAATACCTCTTCAATATCCATTTCTCTCTTTGACCTTGCCTTTTCAAAATTGTAGGCAGACCATTCATTCTCCTATTATTGACACATGTCTTCATAAAATATCATGCAATGGTTGGTACAGTTGTTTTCCTAAGAAATTACTAGGTCATTTTGTACATTTACTCTAAAAATCATTAGATTCCTTAGCAAGTCTTTAGTGTTCCTAGATCTCTGCCATTTTTTACTGAATTGTCTGATACCATTATTCTTTTAAAAAATACCTAAGTGCGTTGTGATTTATTCATTAATATTTAATAATTGCTTTGACTTTATATTCATTTTCTATGAATATTGTCAATTTTTGCAGAAAAACTAGATAATCCTCTGAAAGTCAAAAGATGGGCAGCCTGGGGTAGAAATTTAAGACTAATTAGCATCATCATTTCTGTTATTTCTTCCAAGAGAAGTACAGAGTGCTTTACTTTACAATGCACTTTGCTATTATTATAAAACCCTGACATAGTTCATATTAGAAGCAAAGCCATTTGTACCCAGAATCTCTAAAATTCAGAATTAGACTTTTTTCTTTTTCTGAATCTACTTTATTTTTGGTCTTATGAGAGGGTCTCACTGTGTAGCTCTGGCAGGCCTTGACCCCACTATTTTGTCCAGGCTGTCCTTGAACTCTCGGCAGTCCTCCTGCCTCGGTCTCCCCAGGGTTGTGATCATAGGTGCATGCCACATGCCTGATTTACATCTATTTTTTTAAAGAAAGTTTTTATTTTGAAAAAATTTCAAACTTTGAGAGATGATGCAAGAATTGAACAGTATTCACATATATGTTTAATCAAAATTAGCTAGTAATTAAAATTTTGGACATTTGGTTTACTTGTCTCTAAATTTTTTTTCCCCCTGGTACCAGGAATCAAACTCAGGACTTTGCACTTGCCAGGTAGGTGCATGGCACCACTGAGCTACATCCCTTGCCCCTCTCAAAAAAAAATTTTTTTTTTTGAGACAGGGTCTCACTTTGTAGTTCAGGCTGACCCTGAGCTCACTATGTAGCCCAGGCAAGCCTGGAACTCAGCAGTCCTCCTGCCTCTGCCTCCCGAGTGCTGGGATTGCAGGCATGAGCCACCACACCTGGCACTGTGGTATGTGGTATTGATTGCTGGTGGGCGTGAGTCACCACGCTCAGCATTCTGTGTGGACACCAGGATCGAACTCAGGACCTTGTGCTTGCGAGGCAGGCGCTGGAATCACTGAGCTAAATTTCTGGCCCACCCCTCTCAAATTTTTAAAATTTATTTTTGGCTGAGAGGTTTGAGAGACATGAGACATCATGATCTTATTTACTTCAGTATTTTATGGTATTAGCCAAGAACAAGTATTGTCTAAGCAATTTAACGTTTATGACACACTGTTACCCAATATGTAAGAAGTGATCAAAAATATAGTAAATATTTAAATTTAAAGTTTATTACAGTCAAAGACACATTGCCATTAATCCCTCTCAGAACTCTTTGGTTTTGCACACACTTATCCAAACATCGTTTTTGTGGGCCGGAGATTTAACTCAGTGGTTCCTGCGCCTGCCTCACAAGCACAAGGTCCTGAGTTTGATAGCCCACCAGAAATCAGTACCACTACCACAGTGCCGGGTGTGGTGACTCATGCCTGTAATCCCAGCACTTGGGAGGCAGAGGGAGGAGGATTACTGAGTTCGAGGTTTGCCTGGGCTATATAGTGAGCTCAGAGCCACCCTGAACACTACAAAGTGAGACTCTGTCTCAAAAAACAAAACAAAACAAAAAACCACATCGTTTTTTCTACTGTTTGAAGCAGTTCTGGTAGTCTACTTTCATGACGGTATTCCTGAGATGTGATCAAGAGTGTGTTGTGTGCCACTGCCAAATGACACCTAGTGGAAAGTCAGGCTCATAAAAACGTGACGCTGTGTCCTCATCCACCTTTTTCATCGGATCTGGCACTGTGCAACTTCTGGCTGTTTCCCAAAGTCAAAATGACCATGGAAAGTAAACATTTTAAATTGCAGGACATGGAGGCAGCCATGACAGCACAAATAAAGGCTTTCACAAAAGAGGACTTCCAGGACTACTTCAGAAATTGGCAAGAATGATGGGATAAGTACATATGAGGTGAGGGGGGAAGTATTGTGAAGGGGATTAATGGCAGTGTGTCTTTTACTGTAATAAACTTTCTAAAAATTAAAACACCTTTTTTTATTATATGGTGTACAGTTCATATTTAAAATTTGCTAGTTGCTCCAAAGTGCCTTTTTTTTCAATCTGGAATTATATAATTAATTTATTGAGGCACTGGGGTTGAACCTAGGGTCTTTACATCGTTTTCTGAGTCAGTCTCCCAAAGTTGCCCAGACTGGGCTTGAACATGTGAAACTTCTTTCCTAACCACTGACAGTGCTAAGTTTATAGGTCTGTGCCACCATGCTCAGCTCATTGTATTTGTTGTGCCATTGTCTTTTTCTTTGTGGGTTTTTCCCCCTCCCCTCCCCTCTTCTCTCCCTTCTTTTTTTTTTTCTTTTTCTTCTTTTGGTTTGAGATCGATCTAAGACTTTCATACTAACCTATCTCCCTGGCCTTTTTTTTTTTCCATTTTAAAATTTTATTTATTTATTTCATTTTTTAATTTTGAGATGGGGTTTCCCTCAGTGCTAATTTGCCCAGGCTGGGCTCAAACTTTCTGTCCTCCTGTCTTAGCCTCCCAGAATGCTAGGATTAAATGCATGTGTCACCTTGCCCAGCTAGTCATCATGGCCATAATTGCCATCTTCTCCTGTTTAATCCTTACTTTTTGGTACTGTAGTAAGAATTGAACACAAGGTCTCTGCTCTGATTTATACCTCAAAAGTACCCCCTTCCTTGATTGATTGATTGATGTAAGTCTTTGTTAAAGGTGGTATCTCATTACCATTATGTAGTTTAGACTGGCCTTGAATTCACTGTGTAGTCCAGTCTGACCTTGAATTAATAGTGATCCTTCTTGCTGAGTTTGAGGCTTGCCTGGGCTACATAGTGAGCTCAGCTTGAACTACAAAGCGAGACCCTGTCTCAAAAAAAAAAAAAGTGTATGTATAATAGTGATCCTTCTGCCTTAGTCTCCCAAGTAGTGGGATTACAGGCTTGCATCACTGCCCCTGGGATATATACTTTTTGAAGGAGGGTTTCACTAAATCACTAATTGTTGAGGAATTTGAAAATTTTGCCCAGAGTGCTAGATTTACAGAAATGTGCCATGTTTGGTCTTCAGGTAGTTTTGTCTTCTGTTTTTCTTCCCTCTCTCCCTCTTTTTCTTCCTTGCCTCTTCTTTTTAGTGGTGCTGGGGACTGAACCCAGGGCCTTAGTACTATACCATTTAGGTTTATTGCTAGCCTTCAGTTCTTTTTCAGTCTCTGAGGAAAATTTTATATCCAAGTTTTGGAGATATTTTATGACTGTATCTATTTACTAAATAGAAATGTGGAAAACACATGGTATTTTGAAAAATTATCTGGCAGTGTTTAAAATTATTTTTGAAAAATTCACACAAGTGCTTACTACAGAAAGCTGGGATGCTGCACGTCTCCTAATCCCACCCCTAAATAATTTTGTTTTACAGACTTTTTCCTTTTTTGTTTTTTATAGGTATATTCACATTATTACACATATCTTTCTGTCTTTTTAAATATACTATTCATCTGCATGGGTTTTTTTGTTTTTTGGTACCAGGGATGGAACCCTGGAACCTGCCCTTGTGAGGCAGTCGCCAAAAACATTGAGCTAAATCCCTGACAGTCTGTATGTTTTTTTTTTTTTTTTTTTTTTTTTTGAGACAGGGTCTTGCTTTGTAGTTCAGGCTGGCTCTGAGCTCACTATGTAGCCCAGGCAAGCCTTGAACTCAGCAATCCTCCTGCCTCTGCCTCCCGAGTGCTGGGATGACAGGTGTGAGCCACCACGCCCAGCACTGTGGTATGCGGTATTGATTGCTGGTGGGCGTGAGTCTCCACACCCAGCATTGTATGTGGTTACTGGGGATCGAACTCAGGACCTTGCACTTGTGAGGCAGGCGCTGGAACCACTGAGCTAACCCTCCGGCCCCTGTTGTTTGTTTTTTTTAAGGCAAGGTCTTGTTATGTT
>PVIC010046771.1:0-14119 GCA_004025085.1 Thryonomys swinderianus
TTTTTTTTTGAGACAGGGTCTCGCTTTGTAGTTCAGGCTGGCCCTGAGCTCACTGTGGTGCCCAGGCAAGACGCCGCAAACTCAGCAATCCTCCTGTCTCTGCCTCCTGAGTGCTGGGATTACAGGCGTGAGCCACCACGTCCGGCATTGTGGTATGCGGTGTTGATTGTTGGTGGGCATGTCTCCATGCCCAGCATTATATGTGGTTACCAGAGATCGAACTCAGGACTTTGCGCTTGCAAGGCAGGCGCCAGAACCACTGAGCTAACCCTCCGGACCTCCCTTCCCCCTCTCTTCTTTCTCGCCTCTCTTCTCCTCCTTTCCCTTCCCTTCCCTTTTTCTTTCTTGTTTTTTTTTTTTTTTTCAGTACCAAGGATCAAACTTAGGCCTTTGTATGTGCAAGGTAGATGCAGTACCACATGAACTAAATCTCCCGACCCTGAGATGTCATTTTCTCAACAGCACATATCCTCAATTTAAGTTCTCGATGTTCCCAACTTAAGTTTATCATCTTTTTTTTTTTTTTTTGCTTTTTGGAGACAGGGTCTCACTTTGTAGTTCAGGCTGGCCCTGAGCTCACTATGGTGCCCAAGTAAGCTGCCACGAACTCAGCAATCCTCCTGTCTCTGCCTCCTGAGTGCTGGGATTACAGGCGTAAGCCACCACGCCCAGCATTATATGTGGTAACCGGGGATTGAACTCAGGTCCTTGCGCTTGCAAGGCAGGTGCCGGAACCACTGAGCTAACCCTCTGGCCCAAGTTTATCATCATTTTAATAAATAAACCAGGAGAAATCAGCAAACAAGGACAATGATTTTTATTACCTAAGCGAGTTGCAATCCAGAACCTATAAAACAAAAGTAAATTCTTACCTCTGTCCAGATCTTGGTGGGACCTCTAAGTGATCTAGGAAATGGTAACAGGAGATGAAACATGACTCTAAATGAAATAAGGGAAATACTACTGTTCCCAGCCATATCATATACTGAGTTTGTCTTCTCTAAAACTGAAGGATCAATTATAGAAACATTTGAGGTTAGGAGCAGGAAAGGTTTATTGAAAAGCAGCTCCTGAGAGGCAAGAGGAGTCCCCAGTAGGTACCTAAGGACCCCATTTTACAGGGGAAATTTTATAGAGCAAAAATCACATGGGTACAACGTGGGTTACAGTTGTGACAGACCAATACAGTTACAAGTGCCAGAGCCTGCCGGACAAAACAGCGGGTTTGCAAAGTCGAGGGGTGCGGCTAAGAAAAGAAAGAAGACAGAATAATGGGATCGGGAGGACCTCTCAGCCAATACTGAGCAGGCCCCAAGTTTATTCACAGTGCTATACTTATACAGATTTCAAGGACATTAGTGATGTCAGAAGCAGCTAACAATTGTCTATAGTCACAGTTAGAGACTTGGAAACAGAGAACTGCAGAATCAGTAAAAAAGAAAAAAGAAATAGTGTTTTAATTCTTATACCTAGCCTACAACTAGTTCTTTCTGAGATGTAACTTCCCTATCATCTACTTCCTGAAGGCCACTTTTCTTGTGCCAAGACCAGTCTATTAGATAAGTAGTCTAGAGACAAGAATAACTTTATTCTCAGCACATCACAAAGGAGTTTGTTGATCAACCTAATCACTAAGGAAAGAACAGCAAATTCTTTTTTTTTTTTGAGACAGGGTCTCGCTTTGTAGTTCAGGCTGGCTCTGAGCTCACTATGTAGCCTAGGCGAGCTTCAAACTCAGCAATCCTCCTGTCTCTGCCTCCTGAGTGCTGGGATTACAGGCATGAGCCACCACACCCGGCACTGTGGCATGTGGTATTGATTGTTGGTGGGCGTGAGTCTCCATGCCCAGCATTGTATGTGGTTACTGGGGATCGAACTCAGAACCTTGCACTTGCGAGGCAGGCGCCGGAACCACTGAGCTAACCCTCTGGCCCAGAACAGCAATTTGCTTTTTGAGACAGGGTCTCGCTTTGTAGTTCAGGCTGGCCCTGAGCTCACTATGGTGCCCAGGCAAGCCGCCGCAAACTCAGCAATCCTCTTATCTCTGCCTCTCGAGTGCTGGGAATTACAGGCGTGAGCCACCACGTCCAGCATTGTGGTATTCGGTGTTGATTGTTGGTGGGCGTGTCTCCACACCCAGCATTATATGTGGTTACTGGGATTGAACTCAGGACCTTGCGCTTGCAAGGCAGGCGCCGGAACCACTGAGCTAACCCTCTGGCCCCAGAACAGCAAATTCTTAATTGAAGAGTAGATGGAGAACAACCTTGGCCCAGAGATTGTTTACCTCTTGTCACCACTGATCGGCATCCCAAGGCAGCAACTCAGATCCTGTAATTCAGGATGAGGTTGCAGTTCTCCTGGGAGCTGGGCAGCACTGTTCACAGTGCAGACCTCCTCACTGCTAGTTAGGGCAGCACCCAGTGCAGTTCTCCAGGCCTCACAGTGACAACTCCCAGGTCGCTTCCCACAACAAGTACAATTACTTAGGTATGTATTTTGCATGCGTGTGTGTGGGGGGTGCGTGTGTCACAGGGCCTTGCTATGTAACCCCAGGCTAGCCTTGAATTTAAGATCCTCTTACTTCGCCTCTGGAATGCTGGGCTCACAGATAAGGGCCGCTGTCCTCTATCTTCCTGCTCTGCTCCCCCTGTGTGCACATGCTGGTCTGGACTCCCAGGCTCCAGTGCCCCTTCTCTGCCTTGGCCTCCCGAGAAGCTGTGTCTGGGGTGCGTGCCGCTGTGCCTGTTGGCTCTGGTGCTGAGCACCAGGTCTTGGGCTTTGTGCATGTTGAAGCTTGTGCTCTGAGGGATTCACAAGGGTGTGCAGGCTGGTCTCAGCCTCCCAATCTTCCTGCCTCAGAATCCCTAGAAGCCAGAATTACATGTTTACTTCTGAATTCTTGTCTCGGGAACAAGTGATTGGTCACTACTCTTCCTGATGTCTTCTGTCTGACCTGCTCTCCTGGCCCGCTGTGTGCCCAGTGCCAGTGGCCTGAGGTGAAGGGCTGGCACCTGACAGCCAGTCCCCTTTGCTCAAGAAATTTCTTCTTGTGAACACTGAAATTTCGGGGCAGTTTAGAGGGACAGTCTCAAAATAAAAAGTGCAAGGGGGTTGGGGTGGGGAGTTAAGCAGAAAGTTGCTCAGTGGTTGAACATTGGCCTCAAATGGATGAGCCCTAACCCTCAGTAGTGTGAAAATCAAACCCTGCTAACTCTGTAAGGCTGACCAGAATTTCACAGGATTTACTTTTTTTTTTTGAGACAGGGTCTCGCTTTGTAGTTCAGGCTGGCTCTGAGTTCACTATGTAGCCCAGGCAAGCTTCGAACTCAGCAATCCTCCTGTCTGCCTCCCGAGTGCTGGGATTACAGGTGTGAGCCACGCCCGGCAGGATTTACATTTTTATTTCTAGAATTATTTTTCTTGTGTTAACTTTTCCCCTTTTGTGGATTATTTGGAGGGAACCCAGAGCCTTCACAGAGGCTCAGCCTCCCAAGTGCTGGGGTTGGAGGCGTCATGAGCACTGTGCTCTGAGTGCTTCAGGGTTGTGAGTCATTTGTGTAAACAGATAGGAGAGAGGTGCGCCAACACCATCCTGCAGCCACCAGTTGAGGAGGTCAGGTGTGGAGCACTTAAACCCTAGGGCAGTACTAATCATTGTTAGGCAAAGTAAGCATTCTGATTCTGTTTCTTCAACTATAAAATAGTGTTAGAGAGCATGTGCTTCTAATACTTTTTTTTTTCTGGACTAGGTATTGAACTCAGGGCCTTTGTTGTATAACGTCATATTCCCAAACCTTGGTTTTTTTTGTTTTGTTTTGTTTTATTTTTTTGCTTTTTGAGACAGGGTCTCGCTTTGTAGTTCAGGCTGGCCCTGAGCTCACTATGGTGCCCAGGCAAGCCGCCACGAACTCAGCAATCCTCCTGTCTCTGCCTCCCAAGTGCCAAACCTTGTTTATTTTTAAAATGTTGACACAGAGTGTTGCTATATTGTCCAGGCCAAGCTCCAATTTGTGATCTTCCTGCCTCAGGCTCCCAGAGTACTGGAATCAGTACCACACTCACACCCTGCTCAATCTGTTATCTTTTTTTTTTTTTTTTTGAGACAGGGTCTCTCACTTTGTAGTTCAGGCTGGCCCTGAGCTCACTATGTAGCCCAAGGAAGCCCCAGACTCAGCAAACCTCCTGTCTCTGCCTCCTGAATGTTTGGATTACACGTGTGAGCCACTACATCCAGCATTGTGGTATGTGGTACCGAATTTGGAACCTTGTGCATGCCAGACAGACACTGAAACCACTGAGCTAAATCCTCAGCCTTTGGCTATTTTAAAAAGATCAGGTGGTGGTGATGTGCTCAGTGATCCCAGCACTTGGGAGTCTGAAGCAGGAGGATCTCCATTCCAGGACAGCCTTCTGAAATACATAGCAGGACTTTGTCTCCAACTACATCCCCCTGAAAAATATAGTATTTGCAGATCTCTGGGTTCCATTCCAGCACTGACAAAAATGAAACAAAACAAAACTCAACAACACTTCCTTGTTATATATTGCTTAATGTATGTACATGTTTGGGGCTCAAGATATGACACCCCAGCATTTCCCAGGGCTTGCACTAAAATCTCAATGGCCACAAAACACAAAACAATAGACAACGTGGGTGCAAAGTTTTGATAATTCAAGTCTCTGAAATAAAAGGGCAGATTAACAGTAGACAAATTTAGGATGCAATACATCTATGTATGTATCAATTCCCCAAGATGATTGTAATTATAATGTATCACAAACATGCACTAATTAAATAAAGGGATAAAAATAGTAGACAAATGAAACATTGTGATATGCCTAGGAGCCACACAAAATTATCAGACTCAAGGGCTGGAGATTTAGCTCAGTGGTCCTGGCACCTGCTTAGCAAGCTCAAGGCCCTGAGTTCAATTCCCGGTAACTACATACAATACTACCAGGCATGGTGACTCATGCCCACCAGCAACCAGTACCACATACCACAATGCCAGGCATGGTGGCTCACGCCTGTCATCCCAGCACTAGGGAAGCAGAGGCAGGAGGATTGCTGAGGTCGAGACTTGCCTGGATTCTGTAGTGAGCTCAGGGACAGTCTGAACTATAAAGCAAGACCCTGTCTCAGAAAAAAAGAAAATCAGACTCAAGAGGCTGGGTGTGGTGGCTCAGGTCTATACTCTCAGAATTCAAGAGGCAGAAGTAGGAGGATTGCTGCCACCTGGGCTAGAGTGAGTTCAAGGTCAGCCTGAATACTGTAATGCCACAGAGCGAAAGATAATTTCACACTGGGACACAAGAGATATTAAAAGATGGAAGTTTATTCACGCGCCTAGACTCTACTTCCTAGCAAAGTGAATTGTCAAACTGAAGCTGTGAGGGTTTTTTTTTTTTGAGACAGGGTCTTGCTTTGTAGTTCAGGTTGGCCCTGAGCTCACTATGTGGCCCAGGCAAGCCTCAAACTCAGCAGTCCTCCTGTTTCTGCCTCCCGAGTGCTGGGATTACAGGCCTGAGCCACCATGCCGGGCACTGTGGTATGTGGTATTGATGGCTGGTGGGCGTGAGTCACCACGCCCAGCATTGTATGTGGTTACCGGGATTGAACTCAGGGCCTTGTGCTTTCGAGGCAGGCACTGGAACCACTGAGGTAAATCTCCGGCCCTTTATTTATTTATTTTTAAAGAGGAAAGATTTATTTAGCTCACAGTTTGTAGAGGTTTCAGTTCATAGTTGATTAGCTTCAAGGCAGGATGGCATGGCAGAGGCACCTGGCAGAGGAGAACAAGTTCACGGCAGGCAGAAGGCATGGAAGCAACATAGTCAGGAAGCAGCAGCAACAACAGCAGCAGCAGCAGCAGCAGCCAGGCTCTCCCTTTTATTCCTTCCAGGCCACCAGCCCTTTGGGTGGTTCAGCCATACCCAGGGTCACCTTCCCATTATCAACAACCAGAACTCTGCCAAATCAATCAGTGGACTAATTTAGTAATTACACACTCTCAGCATTACATACTTAATCCTAACATCACACACCCTAGATCCAGCCACCTCTGAAAAGCACCATGTGTGACTGTAGAAGGCTTTGGGGGACACCTACACACCACTCATAACATTCTGTGTCTGGCCCCCAGAGAATCATGCACATCCCTTTATGTAAAAGGTGTTTAGTCATTTCCAAGTGTTGCCAAAGACCTAATAGCTTCAGCATTGTCAAAAGTCCAAGTCTAGGGCCAGAGATTTAGCTCAGTGGTTCTGGTGTCTGCCTTGCAAGCACAAGGTCCTGAGTTCGATCCCGGTAACCACATACAGTGCTGGGCATGGAAACTCACGCCCACCAGTAATCAATGCCACATACCACAGTGCTGGGAGTGGTGGCTCACGCCTGTAATCCCAGCACTCGGGAGGCAGAGACAGGAGGATTGCTGAGTTCGAGGTTTGCCTGGGCTACATAGTGAGCTCAGAGCCAGCCTGAACTACAAAGTGAGACCCTGTCTCAAAAAAAAAAAAAAAAAAAGTCCAAGTCTAAATGAGATTTAAGGCAAACTCCTAGCTTCAAGCCCTCGTCCAAATGAAAAGAAAGTTAAACACAACACTCGATGGCACAAGATAGACATTCCCATTCCAAATAGAGGAATAGAAAGGAATGGGGCCAAGGCAAGTCTGAAATCCAGCAGGGGAAACGTTAAGTCCTGTAGTTCCATGTCTAACATCCGAGGCAATCGGTGGTGTGATGTGAACTCTAAACGGTTCCTACACCACTGTGTGGCTTCTTTCTTGGGCCAGTTTTGCCTGCTTCTTACAGGTTTTCCTCATATGATCCATGTTCATGGTTTCTCCAGCCTTCTGGGGTCTCCAGTGCACCTTCTGCTTTACACAACTTCACACCCTGCCTTCTCAGGGGCACTGCCTAGCCCTCAGGCCGTCTTCTGAAATCTGGGTAGAAGCCTTCCTCACCCCACAACTCTTGCAGTCTGCATTCGCCTGCAACCAGCACCGCGTGGATGATACCAAGCTCTACCGTCAGCTGGAGGAGTAGTCAAGTTTCCTTCTCTCACGGCTGTAGAGGTCAAGTGCCTGGATGGCTGAGCACTATGAACCAAATTTCAAGGAACAAAGTCTCTAGGCTGCCTCTGTTCTGGAACATGGTGCTCTGATGCTGTTTTCTCAAGGCAAAGTCCTTTACTTTGGCAAGTTTGATACTGCAGAGGGCATAGTTCTGCTGGTGCTTGTGATGACTTTATGTCATCTTTTTTATTTTCTCTGCTCCTTTTATGCAGCCAAGTTCTCCTCTGCTCCAACAGTCTGTAAGTTTCTGTTCTGTCCAGGCTTAAAAACTCTAAATCACCTACCTGTGACTGGTGGTCTTGATTTTCAAAGTAGAGTGTCTAAAAGTCCCCAAAAGTAGCCATGCCACTGTGTTAACATTAGACTGCTTTGACATTTCCTCAGCAAGACTGAATAATTTTCTGCTTTTAATCTCAGGCTCCATCAAAGCCTCAGGACAGGGGCAAAATGCGGACAAGCTTTCCACCAGACCATGACACACATAGCCAGCAGTCCGACTGCCAATGTAGCCCTTGTTCCTAACTGAAACCTCGTGACCCTGGTCTTTCCTGGCTGTATATTTATTTATTTATTTGTTTGTTTGTTTTCGAGGCAGAGTTTTTCTACACAGTTCAGGCTGGCCTTGAACTCAGGGTGATTTTGCCTCATCACCCACACTGCACTCATTTTAGATTTTATTTGGGAGCAGGTTCTCACTAAGACTCCAAACTGCCCATATTGGACTCAAATTTGCCATCCTCCTGCCTCAGCCTCTCCGTGTGCTAGTATGACAAACATAACAGCACTTTCTGCAGTTTGCGCAGCTCCTGAAGTCCAACCGGCCTTCGACTTCATAACTAGGCCAACGGGGGTCTCTTAAATGGGCGGTGAGAAAAGGCCGGTCTAGAGAGACTAGCCTAGCCAATGGGTGGGTCCGACTAGATCAAAACCTTCGCTGATTGCACGGAGGGTATTAGAATATTTGGCGCCTTTGTTTCAGTGGTGGATATGTGATGGGTAGATGTGATGACCAATGAAAAGGCAGGGAGGTGGATCCGGAGAGTGTGGGTGAAGAGGAACGCTGATTGGCAGATCGTTTATCCAATGAGAAGCTAGGCGAGTGGATGGGCGTGGTGAGTAGAGTCGGGCGTGCGTGGCTGTTGTGTGAGATGGCGGAACCTATGAGGAAAACAGTTTTGAGGCCTCGAGGTGGCGGGGTTGGCCGAGGGGCTCGGGGTGGTCGCGGCGGCCGGGGGCGCCGGGGCGGGCGTCCTCGCGCCCAGCGGTCTCCAGCCGGACGCACTGTGGACACAGTGCTTGTGGACTTGGTCAGCGACAGCGATGAGGATGTCTTGGAGGTGGCCACTGCGCGCGGCGCCCTGGACCCGGTTGAGGACCAGTCCTCGGAGTCCCGCGAGCTAGCCGCGCCTCGGGACGACAGTGACAGCGACGGAGCGGACGCGCGGCCCGCAGGAGCCCCGCGGGCCCTGGTGAGGCGGCGGCGGCGGCTGCTGCTGGACCCGGAGGAGGCGCCGGTGGTTCCAGTGTACTCCAGGAAGGTCCGCCCTACCGGGGCGAGGGTGTCCGGGCAGAGGCACGCAGGACTCCTATCGTGCCTGCGGGCGGGGCACATGATGGATTGGGAGCCTGTTTCAAGTGCGGGGTTCCCTGGCACTGTAGTCTTGTGGATGCAGGGAGAACGGATGAAGGGCAGGGGTTCTTGGGGTCAGAGTCGGTGAAAGACCTGAAGCTGGAGTTTGGGCCATGTTGGATTTTGCGGTTGGAGCCCCTTGCACAGGATGGCAGGAAGCGGGGATACTGACTGGGACGAGGGGGTTCCAGAAAAGGCTGAGGAAGGCCAGAGGTCCCGAATGGCGGGGTGAGCTAGGAGCTGGGGTTCCTTGAGAGTTGATGGGACAGAGAGATGCCTGCAACTCAGCCAGCATCTTCGGAGCGCCTTAGGAACTGGATGGGGCAAGGACACGACCATTTTGAATCCTGGGAAAGCCGGACTCCTGAGCTCCTTGGGGAAGCCATCCTTAGCGAGCATTTAGGAGCTGCATGTCAGGGAAGATTTCCCGGTTTCCCTTTCAGTAGAGGGAGGACTTGGGACTGACTTTGCCGTTTTTATTTTTGTAGGTAGAAAGCAGTTTCCATCCCATCCCAGATCCTCTGTCTCTCCTGAAACTCTACCCTGAAGGTGCTGAGGAAGGTAAGAAAGGGCTCTCCAGTGGCTTCTCTGGGGACACTTCTGGAGCATATATTCCTGCCACAGTCTCCTCTCCCTTTGTCTGTTGAACATCAGGGAGGAGCCAGGGGAGAGGGGATTCATATTGCTGTGTACTCTCCTTCAAACTCAGCATGAATGAGTGTTACTTTATAAAAAGATTTCAGATGTCACATCGGATACTTGGATTCTGTAATCCTAGTGGTGGCAGGGTAAGGGGGAGTGTGGAGAAACCCTGACATCCAGTTACATCTCTGGCAAGTTCTTGGAAACACTCTGGAGCCAGCAGGATGTTCACTGAAACTTATCTGGTCTTCCAGGTTTTGTCTTTCCCCAGAAAGGATTTTTGCAGCTCTTTTGCAAAGGGCAGTGAATGGGATTACTAATAAGGAAGTGACCTGGTTTACAAACGCAGACAGACCCAGACTTCTGTACCGTGAAGGTACATGGCAGGCTGATTAAAAGCAGATTTAGGATCTATCCTACCTAGGTTTGAATCCCAGTGTATTTCTTTTTTTTTTTTTTTTTGGAGGCAGGGTCTCGCTTTGTAGTTCAGGCTGGCTCTGAGCTCACTAGGTAGCCCAGGCAAGCCTGGAACTCCTCCTGTCTGCCTCCCTAGTGCTGGGATTACAGGCGTGAGCCACCAGGCCCAGCACTATGGTATGTGGTATTGATTGCTGGTGGGCGTGACTCACCATGCCCAGCATTGTATGTGGTTACCAGGATCGAATTGAGGGCCTTGCGCTTGCAAGGCAGGTGCTGGAACCACTGAGCTAAATCTCCGGCCCCCCAGTGTATCTCTTAATAGCTATGTGACCATGGCCAAATTATTTAGCCTCTTAGTGCTTCCGTTTCCTCATTAGGTAAATGATAGTAGTGGACCTACATCAAAGGATTTGGGTGAGAGTTATTTAAAGGGAATATAAAGAGAGTTAAATTATATATGTCCCTTGTGTATGATGTAGGACAACTGTATGTGAAAGATGAAAGTGCCATTGTAAAAGGCGCCTCTGTCCTTGCTGCTCAAAATGTGGACCCAGCACTCTGGAGGCAGAGGCAGGAGGATTGCTGAGTTCGAGGCTTGCCTGTGCTACGTAGTGAGCTGAGGGTCAGCCTGAACTATAAAGTGAGACCCTGTCTCAAGAAAAAAAAAAAAATGTGGACCCAGCAGTGTCAGGCATCTCATGGGAGCTTGTTAAAAGTGTAGAATTTCATGCCTGTGGCAGCTGCCATAATTAGCCAGGACAGGATTTCTCAACCTCAACTTTACTGATATTTTGGGCTGGAAAATTGTTGGGCAGGTCTATGTTGTGCATTATAGAAACTTTTTTAACACCATCCTGGACCGCACCTGACTTGATGCCAATAATGCACTCCAACTTCCTCCTCTACTTTGTGACAACCAAAATTGTCTTCAGTGTTGTATATGTGGTGTTGGGGATCAAACCAGGCCCTTGCTTGTACCCCCAACCCTTAGACTCTTCTTATGCTTCTGACTTGCTTCTCCTCGGCCTTCCTTTGCCTTCTTATAGCTACCCTTACACTTTTCCTGACTCTTCCTCCAGAGACAGATATGGCAGATTCCAGCAGTCCTCACCCTGAGGAGCCCCCATTTCCAAGTTCTCCCTGGAAGAAGCTGAGGAGTAAGGATGAGAAGAAAGAGAAGAAAAAGAAGGTGTTACTGTGAGTGAGGCTAATATACTGTGGCCCAGGGAACAGGAAGGGAATTGGAGAGGTAAGCTGAGGCAGGCAGGACCTTCAGGTGACTCCTGAAAGGTAAGGAAAAGACAGGAAAGGAGTCTGAAGGGTCAGATTGGAAAGAGGTGGCTCACCCTGGAGGATAGCACAGCACTTTTAGTCAGTCCATGGGAAGGGAGTCAGGTGGCCATTACAGGGATGAAGGATGTGGGGGACAACTCAGCAGGCTCTGTTCCCCATCTCTTCATGCTTCTGTTTCTTCTAAAATGGAGTAACTGTGGTAACTGTTAGAGTTGTTAGTAGATGAAGACTATTAAGTGTCTGGAATCTGTTGCATGTTATTGGACAATTATCTGGAAAGTGACATTTTTTTTCGTTTTTTAAAAATTGATTTTATTGGTACTTTTTTTTTTTTTTTTTGAGACAGGGTCTCGCTTTGTAATTCAGGCTGGCCCTGAGCTCACTATGTAGCCCAGGCAAGCCTCGAACTCAGTAATTCTCCTGCCTCTGCCTCCTGAGTGCTGGGATTACAGGCTTGAGCCACCATGCCTGGCTGTTGGTATATTTTTTTTTTGTACGTTGTGATCACAATCGATATTAAAAATTTGTACCAGTACATAGTACAACTTAATTCTCATTTTTTCCCATTCCCTTGCCGAAAGTGATTTATTTTAAAGTAGGCATTTTCTTCCCACATATTTGGGTCTTGTGAATATAAAAATGATATCTCAATTTTTTCCTGTCCCTTACATACATTTGCCTTCCAGTAAAATGGATGTAACTGGGAGGTGCTTCTTGATTTTCTAGCTCCCTCTTTGGTTCCAGGGTGTCCACAACCCATGAAAGAAGTATGGGGTTGGGGTTTTTCCTTAGCTTCCATCCTGTCCCACTTTTCTCCCTTCAGGGTTCAGGATACCTCTCCTTTGCCCTCACCTCTACCAAGAAGCAAAAGCCGGAAGCATACTCGGGCACTCCAGAAGTTAAGGTGCCAGAGGCTGGGGCTCCTTGCTGGGGTGGGCAGGGGCAGGTTGGTAGGTGGCCAGTCTCGGCTGACCCAGAGTCTTCTCTGCACCCAGGGAGGTGAGCAAGCGCCTCCAAGATCTCCGATCCTGCCTGAGCCCCAAGCAGCGTCAGGGCCAAGACCACCAGAGCCAAGAGGATGAGGTAGTCCTAGTAGAGGGGCCTGTTCTCCCAGAGAAACCTCGGCTCTTCCCACTTAAAGTCCGGTGCCGGGCTGATGTGGTCCGTTTGCCCATCAGAATGGTAAGTGCAAGGGGAGGGCCCGAAGCTACTTTGGGAGGAAGGACCAGACCTTCCTTTTCATCCTGCTCTCGGAGCTGCCCATACTCTTATGCCTTATGCTTGCTGTCCTGTTTTTTCCCTGTCTTTTTTTTTTTTTTTTTGAGGCAGGGTCTTGCTTTGTAGTTCAGTCTGGCCCTGAGCTCACTATGTAGCCCAGGCAAGCCTTGAACTCAGTAATGCTCCTGCCTCTGCCTCCCGAGTGGCAGGATTACAGACTTGAGCCACCAAGCCCGGTATTTGTGGTATGTGGTACTGATTGCAGGTGGGTGTGAGTTACCATGTCTAGTATTGTTGTATGTGGTTACCTGGGATCCAAACCAGCCACCTTGTGATTGCTAGGCAGGCACTGGAACCACGGAGCTAAATCTCCGGCCCTTTTTTTTTTTTTTTTGAGATAGTCTCAATATATACTTCAGGCTGTTTTTTTTTTTTTTAAATTTTATCCCATTCTTCCCTCAAGCTCCTCTCCTCCCTCTGTAAGCTCCTGTCCCTCCAAGTGTACAAAAACTTTCTTTCCATTTTTCTTCTATTTTCATTTTTTTCCTTGTACCTTCCTTTCCCCCTTCCTTCCTCTCTTGTTCCCTTTCCCATTTAAACATTTTCTTCCTATTTCACATCCATTATACATTTCAGTCCTTATTTACACTTTCAGTTTCTCACACCAGAGAAACAATGTGGTATTTAAACATGGGTATTTGATTTATTTCACTTAAGAGTATGGCCTCAAGATACATCTGTTCAGCTATAAATATCTGAAGCTCATCTTTTATGGCAGAGTAGTATTCCATTGTATAAAAAAACCCACACATTTTTTTAATTGAATTCTTTATTGGTACAATTTATATACATCTCAAAATCATGTATAACATTGGGGAATTTGTACCAGTATATGACACAAGTTAATTCTCATTTTTACCCATATCCCTACACACCCACACCTCCTCACCCCCTTTATACATGCTCTTTTATTTTCTTTCTGTATCATATTTATTCCTTCCCCTCATCACATTCCCACACCAAGTTTCCTATAGAAATTTTCCACTCTATAAAAGCTGTCATACTTTCTAGAGCTCATTTGCATCTACAGGTGTTCATGCCAAAGAGAAGATCCAGTAATTGTCTATCTGTGATCTATTGATTTCACTTATTAGTATATCCTCCAGGTGTCTCCATTTGCACCTAAATGAATCGATCTGTCATTCTTTATGGCAGAGTAATACTCCATTTTATAAAAAACCACATCTTTATCCACTCTCTAGTTGATGGACATTTGGGTTGTTTCCAAGATTGAGCTATCACGAACTGAGCCTCTATGAACAAGGGTGTACATCTGTCTTTCCAATGTGATTTTAAAAATTCTTTTGGATATATTCCTAGCAGGGGGCTAGCTGGGTCAAATGGAACCCCTAGTCTTAGTTTTCTGAGAAATCTCCACATGGATCTCCACAATGGTTGCACAAGTCTGCAATCCCACCAACAGTGGAGAAGGGTTCCTTTCTCCCCACAGCCACGCCAGCATTTATTGTTGGTTGAATTTGTGATCGCAGCCATTCTTTGTGGAGTGAGATGAAATCTCAGTGTTGTTTTCATTTGCATCTTTCGAATGACCAGTGATGTTGAACATTTCTCCATATGTTTCTTGGCTGCTTTGACTTCTGCCTCTGAGAAGTGTCTGTTCATTTCAGATGCCCATTTTTGAATTGGGTCTTTAAACTTGGGGAGGCTGATCTGTTTGAGTTCTTTATATATTGTAGATAATAGCCCTTTGTCTGATACACAGCTAGTAAAGATTTTTTCCCATGTTGTTGGTTGTCTTCTAGCAGTGCCAGTGAC
>PVIC010046772.1:0-14110 GCA_004025085.1 Thryonomys swinderianus
TGGGCATGGTGACTCACGCCCACCAGCAATCAATACTACATACCACAGGGCCGGGTGCGGTGGCTCATGCCTGTAATCCCAGCACTCCAGAGGCAGACGCAGGAGGATTGCTGAGTTCCAGGCTTGCCTGGGCTACATGGTGAGCTCAGGGCCAGCCTGAACTGCAAAGCGAGAACCTGTCTCAAAAAAAAAAAAAAAAAAAAAAAAATTGGCAGAATTTCCCAGCCTCAAGGAACAGAAACCTCACTCAGGCACGAAGAAGAATGTGCTATAACTGAGAGCAGGAATGAAAGTGCCCCAGGTGTGAGTAGCATGGTGTTGATGGCCTGAGAAATTTAGATCCCTAACCCTAACCCTAACTTTAACTGTACCCCTAACTTTAACCCATTTGGTGACCCCTCTTGCCCATTTTTCAGCCTAGATTCCACAACCAATTACTATAGTCATGCTGCACATCTCTCTCAATGCTTATGTAGAGCCACTTCCTCTACATAAGGCATGAAGACACAACCACAGTTCCATAAACATGATGATCTACTTTATCACACTCAGCTCATGTGAAAATGCCCACAGAAAGAAATTACACAATCCTCCTGATGGGTCTCCCTTTCACTTGACAACAAACCCGAGGTGAAGCTCAATTCTTCATGGCAATCTGATATTTCCCTACTCCTATCACTTGCCCACATTCCTGTTTCTCTCAAGACATGGGCAAATGTTTACTAGTTATTTCCAGGCCTGTAACTTTTGTAACTTCAAGACTTTAGGTGAATAGGACTTTTTTCCATCAAGTTGGTTTTTAAAAAATCCAAAGAGACTTTTGGATCCCATGCTATCTTTCAGCCAATTACTTTGACCCGGAAGACATCATCTTGAGAAAGAACATCAGATAACGTTTTGTGCAGTTACAGAAAATGTGACATCTGAGAAACTGTCTCGAGCTGGAAGATATCTCGGTTTATTCCTCCTTGCCTAACACAAATCAGAAAAAAGAAATATATTTTTAAAAACCAGTGTATATGTACCGAATTGCGGAAGAGAACATTACGACAGTGTTTCACAGATTTTGCATATTCAACAATTGTAACAAAATTGGTGCACCTTGTTCCCAACACAACCCTTAATTTAAAGCATAAGTGCGGGCCGGAGGGTTAGCTCAGTGGTTCCGGCGCCTGCCTCGCAAGCGTAAGGACCTGAGTTCGATCCCCGGTTAATGCCGGACGTGGTGGCTCACGCCTCTAATCCCAGCACTCGGGAGGCAAAGACGGGAGGATTGCTGAGTTTGCGGCGGCTTGCCTGGGCACCATAGTGAGCTCAGGGCCAGCCTGAACTACAAAGCAAGACCCTGTCTCCAAAAAGCAAAAAAAAAAAAAAAAAAAAAAAAAGCATAAGTGCAAGAATCAACCACACTCTTTCCCTATTTCCTTCCCTCCTCCCACAACCAATCTAACACCAAATCCAACAGGTCCCACTCCTAAGAATTCTTCCAATCTAGTCCCACTATTAACATGTTTTTCTGTGATTTATCTCTATCCTGGTGGATTGTGTTATGCAACTATTGGAAACAACCTTGAGTCACTTTGTTAATACAACTTTATTCCAGAAACTTTAGAAATACTGTGGAATGCAATCTGTACATTGTTTCTTTGTAGAAACATCCCATTCACAAGTAAGTTAGAAAAACTATAGTGGTCAAATTGTCTAGGACTTATAGACTCCACCTGCCTGCAATTGGGTTTTATCTTCGAGGCCTCTGAGTCTTAAAACACTAAGAACCAAACTGTAAAGAATTCTCAAGATTATACTGAAAGACAAGTTCAATAAAATGATACAAAGAATTTGCATATAGAAAGAAAGCACTAATATGAATCATGTTTTGTAAAAAAAAAAAAAAACTTCAAACAGTTGGCATTTGGATCCTTTCTCATTTTGTTTAAAATGTGTGTTCTTTTGAGAATTGTGTTATTAAGGTCATGTATTATTGCCTACAAATTTATCAGTTACAAGTGCTATGATGTATGTGGTCAAAAGTCTTTACCCTTATTCAGTTGACTGATGATTTCATATGTTCTAGGAATATTTTTATTCTTTGGCATGATGCTCTGTACCATATGGTACAACAAACTGACAAGCAAAAAGGGTAGAACTTGTTTAAAATATATACTCATATATATTTATCCATGTGTATCCATGTATATATACATATGCATACATGCACATATACCATATATATGGCCAAAGTGTCATGTATGACTACAAATAAACAGAAGAGCAAAGTTACATATTCTTTATACAGTGCACTGCTGACATTTTTTTGCTCAAGTAGTAAAGGTCATTCAAAACTCCAAAACAAGATTAAAAGCTCACTATGGAATTGAAAGCATTAGAGAGACATACTGATAACCTCCACTTTACTACTTCAAGTAATATTTGAACTGTCTACAATTTTTACATGCAATACTTAGTGTTATTTTTCTAAGTATAATAATATCTGTAGCAAAGGCACACGCAGTTAACTGCACCATCTAATCAGGAAGGATCATTTAAATGGGAAGCACACTAACCTGTCTTTAATTAATTCTAAGAGGTGGAAAATATCCTTTCTTTGGGTTTTAGGTTCCTTCAATATGGCTTTCCTTTGGAAAATAGTGGTCTTGCATCAGATTTCACAAGTTTTCAGGAAGAGTGAAGTATGACTCTTGGCCTGTTCCAATACCTGTTTCACAGCGCAGAGTCTGCATCATCTCTCCTGCTCTTCAATGCATCCAAATGTAGAGCAATCTAGACATTGACAATGCTCAGTACTCCACTGGGCCAGTAAAGCACTGGACACAAAAGCCAGTAAATAGGATATGCAAAAAGAAATTCATATTTGACCATGTTTTCAAGCAAGTGTTGCTGTCGTACAGTCTAGTGTAGGAAGAAGACAGACCATTTCTGCCTGCTTTGTTAGAGATGGCATATCTTTTTTAAAAAATTTGAATGTATATCTATGTTCATATCTTAGTTAAACTAGAAATGCTTAAAAGTTGTATTAGATTTCAATAGGTTCATTTTTCAGCAAAGAGGAAAAGAATACATTAGAACATTACTAAAGAAAGAACTATTACAAGGTTAGTCTTGAAGTCAAGCACTTTGAACTTGAACACAAAATCTGCTAACATTTTAGATGCATGATGTTGAGAACATTATTTGAGACTTACGACCTACTTCCATAAAATGAAAAATGTTATAAGAAGGAATTCAATAAAATTCAATGTAGTAGTATTATTATCCATATGCTTGATATGCATGTAAGAAATGTTTTAAAGTATTCGTGGTCACTATTATAACTGAAAAAACAGTTCTATTGTGTTATATACTCAATGTAAAAACATAGATAAAGGAATCAACAGCGATAATGTAGCTAACCCTAGAGTGATCTGGTAATATGAATACTGTCACATCCCAGAACAAAAGCACAGCATTACCGAAATATAATAGTGGGACACTTAAGTTCTCACTGGATGTGAACAAAAAGTGAGTCACTTTCTCAGGTGCAGTTAATACAGAACACTGCTTGTCCAAGAACAACTTTGACTTTTCAACCAAAAACTTCATCTCTGTAACAGTTTATGAGCACTCATCCTGTCATTATTATTTATTTTTTTTGAGACATGGTCTCGCTTTCGTAGTTCAGGCTGACTCTGAGCTCACTATGTAGTCTAGGCAAGCCTCGAACTCAGCAATCCTCCTGCCTCTGCCTCCCGAGTGCTGGGATTACAGGCATGAGCCACCACGCCCAGCACTCATTATTTGTTTTAAGTGTACTAAGGAACAAACACACATATGATTCTATATAATTACCAAAAATAGCCTCAGCCCTTTCACAAAGGAGATCCATTTGGTTAAATAATCACACTGCCTACCTATACTATATAAGTCCAGTACCTACACCTGGAAGTTAGAGACATTTTTTTAACACTGAAATTTAGAAGTAGGAATTGCCAGGGTTAACTACACTCCAGTTGCTATGTTTTCTATTAGGCTTATACTGAAGAATAGTCACTGTACCAGTACATGCACATTAATATTTATGGTAAGCTCCTACTTATAAAATCATTACTTTTTAATTAAAGTAGCAGAAAATTTCATATGCATGACATTAGTATTTTTTATGAATTTGAATATTTTGATATCAGTATTTAGAACCCTAAAACACTCATATGGAAAATAATACCAATTGTTCCATGAAACTCTTTATTCATTCATTCACATCCCTTCTTCATTCTTCTTACATTTATTCAGGGATAGAAACTGTGATAGGTGCTGAATCAAGTCAAATTTCTAAAGTTTTTATTAATTTTAACTGTTTAAGATAAAGTTATAAGGAGATGTGACAGTGAATTTAAATACTATTATGGTAACTCTTTTGTTAAGAATTCTATTAAATTTTATATTAAGCAATTATAGAATTAATTAATCCTTTTCAATTTTCTATAGGCAAAAAAATCCCATCCCAAATAATTCTTTTGTTTAAAAAGCCAAAGCCATAAAATGAATACTTTAGCAATAAAAGTGCATGATATAATTGATGTCACCTTCTCTTATTCAGCAAAATAGCTTTCAATAATTTTGTCCTTTGCCTTTCACAGAACAGTAACCTGGAGTAGTTTCAAAGGGATTTTACTTTGAACAAAGCAAAAAACATTCTCCTGCAAGAAGCTGTTAATCTTTCCTCCACAGTGATGGGTGTCTCTGCTCCATTCTGGTAAACAAAGTACAGCTCCCCTTTCCTTAGCTCTCTCAAATCCTGAGTCTTTCCAGCTGCCTCCACCTTCTGAGTAGCCTGGACTAGCTCTGCACTATCCTAGAAGAATGCTCCTTACCAAATCACACCTAGTATTAATGACTACAGCCTGAGTGCTATTTTCAAAATCAGTTTCAAGATCTAGTTTCTAGACGCACAGGAAAAACTCAAAACGTATTTGTGAGTTCATGAAAAAAGAAGAGAAGCATCACTGCAGAGATCATAATAAGCAGTGAAGCCAGGGACATAGTCGTGCCTGTACAATGTTTATTTCCATTTATCTTCCCCTCCTCTTACAATCATCATACTGGGGTAGAGCTGGATTTTATTTCCAGGGTCTGCTTCGTGGAGAAGCTCTTTACTTCGTAGTACACTGCTTTCTCCAGAACAACCTCAATGTTAAGAAAGACTGAGGCAAGGATGACTTCACACACACAAACTGCTGGCTACAATCTGAATGTGTGTCTGCCTACAAAGGCACCACAGAAATCCCACTCCCCAGGAGATGTATTAAGAAGTGAGATCTTTGGAGGAATTTATATTACAAGGCACGACTCTCGTGAATGGCAAAAGTATCTTGATGAAATAGGCCCAAAGACCACTTCTGTCCCTTTTACCTTGAAACAGTGAGAAGACAGTCATATGTTAGGAACCAGTTACCAGATCCCATTAAGCTGTGTTGAACATATCATGAACCACTGAATGGTTACTTTCAGTGACAAGGTCAATGTGTTTGTTTTGCTGAGACATCATATTCCTTTACTTCACACTCAGAATATTCTCCTCAGAACCTTTCTTTTTCAACCTGCAAAACAAGCTAGAAATTTGTCAAAAATGATAGCAAGAACAAATCAAATTCTGGGTTTTCTAAGTAAGGCACAGTGCACTAGTTAACTTCAGCATAGTCTTCAGCAGAACTTGACTTTGCTCTCAGTTGTCCACATCTCTTTCTTGTATTGTATTGTGAGGGAACTGGAAGAAACAAGAAAATCACCCACTAATGATGGCAGACTAGTTCTCATCTCTAGGCAGCTGTAACAATGTGATGGATCTAGAGCACCATGGGTCTTGTCTGGGAGCAGTTAACTATGGTCAGTCCTCCAAATCCGTGGATTCAGTCAGCTACTGACTGAATGTAGAGAAAAGCTGCGTGAGTACCAATTATATAGAGTACAGTACTTTTTCTCATTATTAGATAAACAATATAGTATATAGCTATGTTGAATAAGGTATTGTAAGTTATTTAGAGATGATATAAAGTATGTGGGAAAAGTTTCATCTTATAAAAGTGACTTAAGCAGAACAAATTTTAATATCCAAGGGGTCCTGGAACCAATATCCCATACATACTGAGAAGCAACTGTAATTAAAAAGCAAAATAACTGACATATGTGAACAGTGATATCAACAAGCCAACACTTCAAAATAATTCATTTTCTGTATAAATTTAAGATCTTGTTCGGAGGTGGGAGGGGAGAAAGGGAATCCATATAATTATTTTTCTCCTAACAATAACATTCAGTTTTTGTGAAGGAAAACTTCTGGGTAAGCTAACCATCCTCTAAGTGTTCAAATCCAGACTGCCTGAAGTATTCTGGCCTTCAGGACTTTATTGTATGCCCTTATACACAAATGGTAAGACCATCTCTGGTACAAATAAAGATTTGTTCTGAGAAATGAGAGCTGAGCAATAATTCAACACATCAATGTTAAAGAGTAGGAAGATGAACCAGTCAAAATGGTGGGGTAGCACTTTTTCTCCATGACCTGGTGTTGACAATCAGAAACAGCTACTCAGAGGAGAAAAATGAGAAAAGCACCAAACATTAAGAAAGTGGTGATTAGGAAACCTAAAAATTATGAAAAAATGGATGACATACAGAACAGAACAGGTTTTTACCCAGCTTATGAGGGTGAAGAAAACTTGATTCTTTAAGCTCAATATGCCTGGAGAGGGCTGGCAGTTCTGATGATAAATAACAGACTAGCAAGTTCTACCTATAGAAGAAACCCATGGTTATTGCAGGCTGTAAACTCAATGTGAGAATTTACTCTGAAAGTGACTCTTCTTGCACAGTAGGCTAGCTTTGGAGTAGTCCTCTGATGAGTTTACAGCTGAATATACTGTTAAGAGGTGAGGCCAGAAATTTATCTTCAAGCCCAAATCAACACTTCATAGGAAGGCAATAAAATCTAGATTTTGGATAAACAGATGTATAAACTAATGGACAGGTCTTATAAAATATTAGCGATGTGTGGAACAATTTATACTCTCATATATAATTTCTAGAAGGATTAAAGTATGGTACGACTAGGATGGAAGAAAGTGAATTTTCCAGAGTTCAGGATACAGGTAGAAATGGCTTTATCCTATAATCCCTTAATCTTCTCCAAGGTGTCAGATATCTACATATATATGTGTGTATGCATGTATGTGTGTATATATATATATATATATGTGTGTGTGTGTATAAATATATATATATGTATATATTATATATATTATATATAATATATATGTGTATATATTATATATATTGTGTATATATATATATATCTGTATCTACATATTTCTCTTTCTCAATAAATGGCATCACTATCTACTTTGACCACACAAGAAAAAAAGAAACATCACTGAGGAAGGGAGGAAAGAGAAGGGGAAATGAAAGAAAGAAAGTAAGAAGAGTACTGCAGTCAAAACAGGTAGAATCAAAGGAAGTAAATGAACTTTTATCAATTTTACCAATTTAATAAGTAATTTTATGGTTAATCATAATTGTGAATTTAATTGGGCTGACAAAGGCCTAGAAATTAGAAAATCACACTAAATATGTGGGCATTTTGAGAGGCAATGAGATGATAAGGGCTCTACCTGCATCAATGGATCTATTTATTGAACAGATGATACTTTGATGGCATTATTGGAAAGTGATGTAAACAAAAGATGGGCTCTTGTTAGTGTGGAACACAATCTTGAGAACTGTATCATGTCTGCTGCTCCTTCCTCTGGCGATCTTTTCCTGTCTCTGCTCCTGGATCCCAGGAGTTAAGCAATTTTGCTCTGCCACACTTCCTTGTCATGATGTCTCCCCTTTTCACAGCCCTACAACAACAGAACTAGCCAACCACAGACTGAAACCCCTAAAACTAAACCAAAATAAATCTCTCCCCCTCTAATTTGTTTACTTTGGTCACAGCAACAAAAAGCTGACTGACACAACAATGCTGGAAGTTTTACTTTGAAAGATTCAGCATTATTATGCTAAATGACAAACATTTCAGACATAATTGTTCAAAAGATGATAATGTTAGCAGTGAATGCCTAACTCGGAAGATAGAGCAAACTGAAATAAACAATCTAATGATGAACCTCAGACAATTAGAAAAACAGGAGCAAAACAAACCCAAAACACATACTAGAGAGGAAATTATAAGGATCAGAGCAGAAATAAATGCAATGAAGACAAACAGAACAATACAAAGAATCAATGAATCAAAGAGCTAGTTCTTTGAAAGGATAAATAAGATTGACAGACCCTTAGTCAACCTTATCAAACAAAGGAAGGAAAAAGCTCAAATCCACACTATAAGGAATGAAAATAGGGAGATCAGCACAGACCCGAGGAAGTCCAAAGGATTATAAACACGTAGTTTGAAAATCTATACTCCAAGAAGATGGAAAATCTAGAAGAAATGGATAGATTCCTAGACACATATGAACTTCCAAATCTGAATGAAGAGGATATAAAAATGTTAAACAATCCGATATCAATCTGGGAAATTGAAAATGTAATAAAAAACCTACCAACAAAGAAAAGCCCTGGTCCTGATGGCTTCACTGCAGAATTCTACAAAACTTTTAAAGAAGTGTTAATACCAGTATTTCTCAATCTCTTTAATGAAATCGAAAGGGAAGCAGTACTCCCCAAATCATTCCTTGAAGCAACCATTATCTTGATTCCAAAAGGAAGGGAAAGATCCCACCAAAAAAGAAAACTACAGGCCAATCTCTCTAATGAACATTGATGCAAAAATCCTCAATAAACTACTGGCAAACAGAATACAGAGAGTTATCAAGAAAATCATACACCCTGATCAAGTCAGATTGATCCCAGGGATGCAAGCCTGGTTCAACAAACATAAATCAATCAATGTAATATACTATATTAACAGACTCAAGGAAAAAAACCATACAATTATCTCAATAGATGCAGAAAAAGCATTTGACAAAATCCAACACTCATTTATGATCAAAACCCTAGAGAATTGGAATCGATGGACTTTGTCTCAATTTAATACAAGCTACTTATGAGAAACCAACAGCCAGCATCATACTCAAGGGGCAAAAACTGAAACCTTTTACACTAAGGTCAGGAACGAGACAAGGATGCCCGCTTGCTAAAGCCACAGCAATCAGGCAGGACAAAGATAAAAAAGGAATAAAGATAGGAAAGGAAGAAGTTAAACAGTTATGATTTGCTGATGATATGATACTCTATCTAGAGGATGCTAAAAACTCAACCAAAAGACTGCTACACTTAATTACCAAATTTGGTAGTGTTGCTGGATACAGGGTCAATGCTCAAAAATCAACAGCCTTTGTCTACACAAACAACAGATTCACTGAAAGAGAAATTGGGGAGGCAATCCCTTTCACAGTAGCACCCAGAAAAATGAAAAACCTAGGAATCAACCTAACAAAGGAAGTGAAAGACCTCTACTCTGAAAACTATAGGACTCTAAAAACTGAGATACAGCCGGACGTGGTGGCTCACGCCTGTAATCCCAGCACTCGGGAGGCAGAGACATGAGGATTTCTGAGTTCAAGGCTTGCCTGGGCTCCATAGTGAGCTCAGGGCCAGCCTGAACTACAACGGGAGACCCTGTCTCAAAAAGCAAAAAAAAAAAAAAAAAAAAAAAACCTGAGATACAAAAGGAAACCAGAAAGTGGAAAGATATCCCTTGTTCCTGGGTTGGGAGAACCAACATCGTCAAAATGGCTCTCCTCCCACAAATACTATACAGATTCGGTGGAATTCCAATTGCAATTCCAATGCTATACTTCACAGAACTAGAGAAAATAATACAAAATTCATCTGGAAACACAAGAAACCTAGAATAACAAAAGCAATTCTTAGCAACCACGACATGGCAGGGGGTAGTACAATCCCCAATTTGAAAGTCTACTATAAAGCCACTGTGATAAAAACTGCATGGTACTGGCAAAGTAACAGACCCGAGGACCAGTGGAATAGATTAGAAGACCCAGAAACAACTCCGGACACACTAAGCCACCTTATCTTTGACTCAGGAGCCAAACATCCCCAATGGAAGAAAGACAGCCTCTTTAACAAATGTTGCTGGAAAAACTGGGCTTTAACCTGCCAAAAGCTAAAGCTAGACCTATCTCTTTCACCATGCATGAAACAAAACTCACAATGGATACGAGACTTAAACATTAAAACAGAAACAATAAGCCTGCTGGTAAACAGACAAGGTAAAACTCTTGGAGACATTGGCTTAGGCAGAGACTTTATGAATAAAACCTCTATAGCACAAGAACTAGCAGAAAGAATCAACAAATTGGATCTCATTCTACTGAAAAGCTTCTGTACAGCAAAAAAAGTCGCTGGCACTGCTAAAAGACAACCAACAACATGGGAAAAAATTTTTACTAGCTGTGTATCAGACAAAGGGCTATTATAGACAATATATAAAGAACTCAAACAGATCAGCCTCCCCACGTTTAATGACCCAACTCAAAAATGGGCATCTGAAATGAACAGACACTTCTCAGAGGCAGAAGTCAAAGCAGCCAAGAAACATATGAAGAAATGTTCAATATCACTGGTCATTCAAGAGAAGCAAATGAAAACAACACTGAGATTTCATCTCACTCCACAAAGAATGGCCGCTATCACAAAATCAACCAACATTAAATGCTGGTGAGCCTGTGGGGAGAAAGGAACCCTTCTCCACTGTTGCTGGGATTGCAGACTTGTGCAACCATTGTGGAGATCCGTGTGGAGATTTCTCAGAAAATTAGGACTAGGGGTCCCATTTGACCCTCCTATCCCCCTGCTAGGAATATACCCAAAAGAATTTTAAAACTCGCATTGGAAAGACAGATGTACACCCTTGTTCATAGCAGCTCAGTTTGTCATAGCTCAATCTTGGAAACAACCCAAATGCCCATCAACTGGAGACTAGATAAAGAAGATATGGTTTTTTTATATAATGGAGTGTTACTCTGCCATAAAGAATGACAAGATCGATCCATTTAGGTGCAAACGGAGACACCTGGAGGATACACTAATAAGTGAAATCAATAGATCACAGATAGGCAAATTCCAGATCTTCACTTTGACATGAGCACCTGTAGATGCAAATGAGTTGTAGAAAGTATGAAAGCTTTTATAGAGTGGGAAATTTCCATAGGAAATTTGGTGTGGGAATGTAATGAGGGGAAGGAATAAATATGATAAAGAAAGAAAATAAAAGAGTATGTATAAAGGGGGTGGGGAGTTGTGGGTGGGCAGGGATATGGGTAAAAATGAGAATTAACTTGTATCCTATACTGGTACAAATTCCCCAATGTTATACGTGATTGTGAGATGTGTGTGTGTGTGTGTGTGTGTGTGTGTATAGTACCAATAAAGAATTCAATTTTTAAAAAAGATAATAATGGAGTAAGAATAAAAATGTATGGATGTATATGTAAATAAAAATAAGGTGATGATAATGAAACTTTTATCATTGCACTGCTTTATAAGCAAGGAAATATATCCTTGAAACTCTTAAACAAATACAAATTAAAATAATAAAAATAACATCAGATATAAAAGAATATAAATCCATATTGCTCAATGATGATATAGGAAAATAATCAGAGAAAAATAAATATGTAATGGAAGAAAAGAGAGTCTACTTTTTCCTATGAAGATATCCAAACTCTCCCAGAAAAAAAAAATGGTAATTTGAATTTTAAAATGCTTTATCTTATTTAGGTTTTGGATCAATGAAGTTAAAATGATTTATTGTTGCGAATAATCCTGTTTGGGAGAAATAATTAGAAGGTCAAAACTGACCAGGCCTTCCTGCTGCAAAAGAATCCTGTTTGGAAGGAATAACTGGAACAACTTTCCTGGCTGCCTATGACTTTGCACTCAGCTCACCTTCACCCTGGATAACAACAAGGACTCTGGCCTCCCACATGCAGTGATGCTTCAAGGCGGAACTGCTCCATTACCTGTGTTTACCCTGCCTTCTGCGTTTCTGTTACATTTTTGTTATTGGAGAGCTGCTGAATAAAAGTGTGGCAGGCTGGGAGCCTGGGGTCTTTCACTACCCAGAGTAGCATGGATCAGGCCCAAGCTCAGTTTCTGTAAGCTATATATTATTTCACTGTGTGCTGTTGACTCACAGGAGACTAGAACCTATATCCAGAGGTTCTAGTTACGTTCCCTTCCCCTGGATCCCAAATTTGGTGCCCATCGTGGATTTAAACTGGGTCTACTTGTGAATTTGCCTGAGAGACACGCTCAAAGTAAACAGAGACAGCACACGGATCTCCCAGGACGATTCTGGATGTGGACAAGGGACACCAGTGGTAAGTGTGTCCAGCTGGGAGTAATCGTCTATCTTTACAGAATAGAAAATATGGGTCAATCTCTGTCATCAGCCCAGTGTAACTTTGTCAAATTGCTTAAGTCACACTGTTAAAGCAAGCAGCATATCAAGTGCCAAAGAAAGATGTGAGTAAATTAGTATAAGACATAGAAATATATGCTCCATCTTTTCCCAAGGGGACACTTAGTAGCATGGGAATGTGTGGGAACTATTCTTTGTGAAGCCAGGCAAAGAGGGGATTGTCTTTGTCTTTCCCCTCAAACATTAAACACTTGGGCCTTGGTCTATTCTGCACTCAAACTCTCTCAGTCAGTTCAGGAGACTGTGGCTACCCTCTCCCCACTTGCTCCTCTGGCCATGCTTTCCAGTGTTCAGCTTCTTCACCCGTTTGCCTTCACCTTACTGCAGCTTCAGCCCCTTCTGAGAACGCTAAATCAAGAGCTCCGCAGCCTCCTCAGGTGCCATGCACAGGTCTTGTTGCCCCCCTCCTAAAACCGGCTTCTAAGATCATTTCCTATTGCCCTACCCTACAAAGGCCACTTAGAGTGGACAAGGCTGTTGAAGACCCTTTGTGCTTTCCTATTTCACTTCTGCCTGACCCTGACAACCCAGGAGTTGACACGTATGTTCACAACTCCTTCGATTTTAATATCCTAAAGCAGCTCAGGGAAAGCATGCTGACTAATAATGTCCAAAGCCCCATACACTGGGTTTATTGGATAATATACTTAAGATTTATTCTCTGGTTCCACATGATGTCTTTCATCTTGCAAAAACATGCCTGTCCTCTGTTCAGTATCTCCATTTTGAGGTAGAACTGCGCTCCTTAATTAGGGAACAGGCTCATAAAAATGCTCAAGGAGATGCTCAGGCCAGAGAACTTACTTCTGATATGCTCTCCGGTAATGGTGAATTCTCAGACTTAAGCAGGCAAGCTGATTACCCAGTATTGCTGTTTCACCATCTAGAGGATCTCATGCAGAAGGCTTGGGCCTCTGTGCCAGTTGATGGTGTGCCCACACCACCTTTCACTGAAATCATACAAGGGCCAATGGAAACTTTCACACAGTTTGTAGCCTAATTACAACAAGTAATTAAGAGACAGATATCTGGTTTCCAGAGGACTGGGGAACTTGCGGTGGACGGACCGGACCCAGCAGCTTCGGGCCCGCCGTGCCATGATTCCAGTGGACTGGGGAACTTGCGGCGGACGGACCAGACCCAGAAGCTCCGGGCCCACCGTGCCGTGTTTCCAGAGGACTGAGGAACGAAGAGCGGGCGGACCGGACCCAGCAGCTCCGGGCCCACCGTGCCGTGTTTCCAGAGGACTGAGGAATGAGCAGCGGGCGGACCAGACCCAGCAGCTCCGAGCCCACGGTGCCATGCTTCCAGCAAACTGAGTGAGCAGCACGCGGACCCGGCTGCAGGGTGCAGTCCATTTCCAGTGGACTGAAGGCCGCCCAGCAGCACACTGTATCCCGGAGCTGTGCAGCGAGGAGTCAGACATAGAGGTAACTCATAAACTCAAAGTATCCAGTATAGAATCTAACAAACTTTTTTGTCTTATTTACTGTGTTTAATACTGATATTGGCATTTATTGTATTATGGTAACAAACATGATGTGATTGTTCTGCTCAAATACCTACCATGATGTGTCAGGAGTGAGAACTCTCAAGGGTTATTACAGATTC
>PVIC010046773.1:0-14123 GCA_004025085.1 Thryonomys swinderianus
TTTTTTTCTTTTTTTAATAAAGTATTACTCAGCCATATAAAATGATAAATTGGAGACATTTGTATTCAAATGGATGTACCTCAAGGAGATATTCATATGTGACTTAAATAGGATACATATATGTAATACTGTATCTTTTCTCTCGTATGAAAAGTTGAAGGTGTTAGTGAATGCCACAGTGTAGGATAAGGCATGCAAATATGAACAAAACATGCAAAAGGAAAAGCAAAAGGGTGGGGAGGGGAAAGTAAAGAAGGGAAAGAAAAAGAATTGTAGTAAGAAAAAGTAGACAAAGCTTGTACATGAGGGGTGGGGATTGTAGAATGTGGGGGGGGGAGTGAGAAGCAACATGTGTTATGTATATGTACAGATTCACAGTGTATTTATAAAATGTACCAAGAAAGTCAATTTTAAAAAGTTGAAACAACAAAAAGCAGGAATAAAGAAGATATTTTAATAAGTGGTTTAGACTGCTTTTAACAACAAAAATAATAAAAATGAACAGTTTTACTATTTCCATTATTATAATAAAATAAATTTAGTATAACAGGAAAATATACAATAAACTCAACAGAGTAGTATCAGTGAAAAACACTGACAGTATTATTTAAAAAGTGGTAATATTCCATGAGGATTGCTGTGAGTTCAAAGCTTACCTGGGCTACATAGTGAGCTCAGGCCCAGTATGAACTATAAAGCAAGACACTGTCTTAAAAAAAAAAAAAATGTGGTAATGCTTGTCAAGAATTTGGTCAGTAACTTTGGTCAGTCACTTTTCTTTTAAAAAATAGGAGTTTCCTTCTGTAAGAATAACATCAAATTTGACTAGAATGTCCATGTACTGTAAATGTATAATACAGAAACATAAAATTTTCTAGAATATGTCAAAATAATTTTATTATTTAATGCTTACTCAAATATGGATATTATGGATGAAAAAATGTGAAAATAACTTTTGCCTAGGCCAAAAACTTTGAAAGTGGCAATATTAGCATAATTGAAATTTATTTTATATATTTTTGAATTATAAAATAAGAAAACAGCTAACTTTAAAATCATGACTATATCACTGGATTATTTTTTTCACTTGCAAAAATACAATGTTGGATGTGTGTACAAAGTGAAAAAATAACATGTAATTAAACCATTAATTAAAACTTTAAAAAAGTATTCACAAATTAAAAAATAGAAAAGTCAAATATAGGATTCTGACAACAAATTGAGATTTCTTTGTGTTATTCATTATTGGAATTTGAGTGTATTACCAGGAAATATGACTGCATCTATACAAATTACAGTGACATTCTTTTTTTATAAAATGAAATGCCATTTATGCTAGTTCCTGGAAACTTTAAAAGGTGGAATAATTTAGTAAACCACATTTTAAAGATGAGGTTATAACCATGCACAGATATCTAATGGGAAGAATGATTTAATATTATGTAAGGAGCCAGGATTAAATTATGCACTATATTATATTCACCAGGATATTTATGTATATATATATATATATATATATATATATATATATATTTATACAGCAGAAAAATCTGAAAAACTTCGGATGTACAAGATAACATCATTCAGTATGAACTGTGATTTGATATGTGTTTTGGTAATGAGCTCTAACAAACAAAGTGGGTCTCTTTTACCACCTGATTACTAACACATTTTAAACATTTGAAACAGAAAATTTTCTCTATCATAAAGAGGATATATATGACACAGTGAACACATTGCATTTAATAAGTTACAAAAAAGTAGAACAACAATTAAGTGAAGCACTCTGTGAACTCCAAGGAGAATGTTTGTAAGAAGTAATATTTAAAGTAATTTGGCCTTTTCATTAAGGTCAACCTCAAGCCAGGGGAGATGTGGACAGAGCACTGCGTTGTTGTTTAGAGCCCAGTTTTATTATTCTAAAGTTGAAATTCTGAAAGAAAAAAAAAAGAACAGTGAAGTGTGGATTCAGAAAATGCGTTAAAAATTAGTGACACTTGTGATTTGATATTAGAACTAAAAATAAAATTAAACTATGTGATGATTATACTACATACCTTCATGGACATTTAGGATTTAACATGAATTTAAACATTGCTTGGGAATCCTTCTGAGACACTGATCTTTGGAAAAAGAAATATCCAATTGGCATTATTAATATCATTCTGGGAACTATAATGACAAGTTTTATCTAATTTTGTGACATCAGTTGAATCCAATCACATGAAAAACTTACTACAGTATAATTACTACTATGTGAAAATGAAGGTAACATACTGATATGTATTTATTTGCACTTTATGGATATTTATTGTTTATCCAACACTGCTCTTCTATCGGTGGAATATCCTGCTATATGCAATGACAGTTAATACACTGCTTCCTTAGTAGAAAAATTACTGAATGAACAGTGCAGGTACCAGTCGAAGTATTTGATATCAATGTCATCAGATACTTCATTGGGAAAAATCAGTTGAATTATTTTGGTCCCTCTAACTAGTGAAAAGAAAACTTTTACAAACCAAATGCACTACCGGTTAAATCCCTGGTATTGTTGCATTTAAAATTATTGTAAATTCATTGCAAAATATTCATATTAAATATAAAAGGTGCTGATACAAATGCGAACA
Organism: Thryonomys swinderianus; assembly: GCA_004025085.1. Classification (NCBI taxonomy): domain Eukaryota; kingdom Metazoa; phylum Chordata; class Mammalia; order Rodentia; family Thryonomyidae; genus Thryonomys; species Thryonomys swinderianus. Next base: position 2,631 of record PVIC010046773.1, read on the forward strand.
CTTCCCTAGTAAAAATGCAAATTTTTAAATGCAATTGAGTTTATTGGCACATTTTTCATAAATATTACGATCATATTCAACATTAAAAATTTGTATTGGTATGAAATACATTTTGATTCTTACTTTTTTCCCTTTTCCATGGTCACTCTACCATTCCCAATCCCCTGTATACACAAGCTTTGTTTTCACTGTCAATTTTTTCTTTACCTTCTATATTTCCCCCTAATGTCCATTTACCTTTTCCCTTTGAATATTTTCTTCCTAGGTCACAATATCTAGCTTACATTCTGGACCTTGCAACTTTAGTTTCTCATAATAGAGAAGTGACACAGTATTTACCTATTTGTGTACCATTTATTTAACTTATGAGTATATCTTCAAGGTACATCTATTTGAGAACTAGTGAACCAAATGTGTCATTATTTATGACTAATACTTCATTTTATAAGAAACAAAAAACAACAACAAAAAACATACTCTCTTTATCCAGTTTCCTGTTGATGGATATTTGGGGTTTCTCCAAGATTTACCTATTACAAATTGAGCTGCTATAAACATTGGTGCCTCTATGTCACCGTGATACGCTCCTTTCAAATTTTTTTCCTGTATATACCTAACAGGGAATAGCAGGATCAAATGAGACCTCTTACTAGTTTTTTTGTAGAATCTCCACACTGATTGCCAGAGTGGATGCACTGATCTGCATTCCCACCAAGAGTGGAGAAGAGTTGCTTTCTCCTTGCAAACCCATCTGCCTTTGTTTTTGGTGGATTTCATGATACAACTCATGATTTGTGGAGTGAGAAGGAAATCTAGGGTTGGTTTCATTTTTTCGTAGCTTTCTTCTCTGCTTTTACTTCTTTTTCTGAAAAAAATATGCATTTCAAATGGCCATTTTGAATTGGGTCTCTGAATTTGGAGGGACAGTTTTTGTTGTTTTGTTTTGTTTTTTTTTAGGTTATTTTAAAAAATTCTAAATAGTGGTCCTTTGTCAGAGAAACAGTAAATTCTTTCCCAAAATGTAGATTGCTGTGCTCGCTTCGGCAGCACATATAACAAAATGTAGACTGCCTTTTTGCTCTCTTGGTGATCTCTCTTGCTTTGTAGAAGCTTTTTAGTAAGATAAGATCCTATTCATTAATTCTTTCTATGAGTCCCTGTGCTCCTGAGATTTTGTTCATAAAGTTTTGCCAATGCCCAGAGTTGTATCTAATGTATTTTCTAGGAGGTTTAATGTTTCTATTTTCATATTTAGGAGTGTAATCCACTTTGATTTTTGTTTGGTGCCTGAAGAAAGACATGGATATAGGCTTTATCTTTGGCAGTTTGAAATCCAATTTTTCCAGCACCGTTTATTAAAGACGCTGTCGTTCCTCCTTTGAGGATATTAGGCTCCTTTGTCAAAGAGGAGGTGTTTAAATATATCTGGGGTTGTTTCACAATGTTCTAATCTGTTCCACTGATGCCCAGGTCTCTTACCTTGCAGTACCATGTTGTTTTTATTACAATGGTTTTATAGTATAATTTCAAATTGGAGATTTGGATACCCCCTGCCAAGTTCTTGTCATCTGATTGGTCAAATCCAAATTTTTTTTTTTTTTGAGACAGGGTCTCACTTTGTAGTTCAGGCTGGCTCTGAGCTCACTATGTAGCCCAGGCAAGCCTCGAACTCAGCAATCCTCCTGTCTCTGCCTCCCAAGTGCTGGGATTACAGGTGTGAGCCACCACGCCTGGCTCAAATCCAAAATTTTATCCTGCGAGTTTGTTCTGTTTAGCTACTTTTAATATATACTTCATTAAACTGGACTTCCCACAAAAGAATTGTCTAATAAGTGGACTCAATTTTGTTTTGGGGAGCAAATAGTTTGGGAGTTCAATTCAAGAGGCAGGAATAAAGAGCCAAAGGACAGAGGTGAACCATTAATTGTTTATATTCCTAAAATTATTAATGTAAGCAAAGAGAGTCTGGCCTTGACAGGACCTTTAAAATTTTAAAAATACTACTAATCAATTTGATATGTTTGTTTTACACTTTTTTTTTGAGACAGGGTCTCGTTTTGTAGTTCAGGCTGGCCCTGAGCTCACTATGTAGCCCAGGCAAGCCTCAAACTCAGCAATCCTCGTGTCTCTGCCTCCCAAGTGCTGGGATTACAGGCGTGAGCCACCACGCCTGGAACTACAATTTTTTTTTTAATTTTAGTCATTATAAGTGTTGGATTTTGTAAAAGACTTTTCCTACCTCTACTGAAATGTGAGTTTTGTCCTTGCTTCTGTTTACATGATGTAGTATGTTTATTAGTTCATGTATGTTAAATCATCTTTGTACCCCTGAGAGTACACCACCTTAGTCATGGCACGTGATCATTTTAAGAAGTTACAATGTCTTTACCAGTATTAGGTTAAAGATTTTGCATAGAAGTTGATTAATGAAACCACCCTGTTGTTGAGCTGAGCTCAGAGTAAAGCACCCAAAGTTCATTCCCATAATTAGCACAGTGCTTTAATGCCACTGTATAGTTTCTATCTTATTTCTCATTTGAAATGCTTTGACTCTTCTCTTGAAACCCTTGTCTTCCATTAACTTTCAAGATGAATTTAGGTACTACACATATACATGAGTATTGCAATTTTATCATAATTGGCGAACAAGAAAATTTTGTGGTGGAGAGACCACTGCCTTTTGCCAAAGGAACACTGGAATTCCCAGTTCACATTTTTCGTTTAACTTTGTCTTAAGTTTTTCTTTGACCTTGCATCGCCTAGCCAATAGGTGAAAACTAGAGACCTACAGAAGGAGTCCTGGGGAGAGTCATTCAGTCTTCTAGGAAGAGGCTTTTTAGGGCGCTTGTGCTCTGAATTTCATAGAAGTACTTAAGAACAGTGTGCAGGGACCTTCCATGAAATTCAGCTAGAATTCTGTGGAGAATCAATCCCTCAAGCATAAATTTTTCTTGGTTGGTGGGGTTTTCATCACTGTCTCTATTCATAGCCTGTTATGGTCTACTGAGACTTTTTATATCCTATTGGTTCAGTTTTCATAATTCTTTTATGCCTAGGGATTTTTCCTTTTCTTCTAGTCTTATGATTTACTAGGATGGAAGATTTTGAAATAGTTTCCTCTGATCCTATGGGTCCATTATGATTTTTCATGCTTTTTATTTGTAATTACAGTGGTTTATCTTCTTAAATAAATCAACTAAGTTTCATAATGGGTTTATCCATATATTTAACCTTTCAAGGAACACTTTATTTAATACATTGGTCCTTTTTTAAGGCTGAGTTTCACTTGTTTTTGCCTTTCTTTTTTTCCCCTTCTGCTAACTTCAGATTTCAATTGTTCATGTTTGTTTGTTTTGACCTGGAGATGCATCATTAGGATACTTGTTGGAGTCACCTTATTTTAATATGTGTGTTCATAGTTGTAAACTTCCCACTTACGATTAGTGCTACTATGTCCCATAGATTTTAGTTTGTTGATCTTCCATTGTCGTTTAACTCTGATCTTTATAATTTGTTCCTAATTTCTTTTATTAACTCACATATTATTTACAAATATATTGGTTCATCTCTATGTCTTTGTAGAGTTTTCTGATTTCTTTTGAAGGTGCTTTCAACATTCATTTTATGACCCAGTAGTATACAAGGGAATTTTCCAATGTCTTTTATTTATTCATGCATGCTTTATGGCATCATCTATGATCTGTACTGGTTAAGGCTCCATTTGTTCAGAAAAATGTATCTTTCTTTTTTTAAAAAAATTCTTTATTGGTACAATTTATATACATCTCATTTCACTGTTGGATGAAGCACTCTGTAGATGTGTGTTAAAACCTTTGGCTTGTATGCATATATTATATAATTTTTAACTCAGCTTGAATATATCTATCTCTTCTAATATGTAACATTTCTTTACTGTGAAATATTTCTATTCCCTTCTTGTTCTTTGAAATATGCATTGTTATTATTTATAATCTCATAGCAGGCAATAGTACAGCAGAACTTCTATATTCTGTCACTTACTACCCACTGATGATCACCTTTCCCCGGTTCCTCCAATCTCTCGTCTTCTAGCCTTCAACAACCTCATTAGTTGATGCACACCAACTATGGGAGGATTTTCTTTCACTAAATAAATAACTTCCATTAATATCATTCGGTTTCATTATCCTTTGTGGGTTCAGTCTGTTCCACCTGTCATTTAATTATAATTATTATCCACACTGATCCTTGGGCCTCATTTTGTTTTATTCCAAAGCACCCTGTGTATAGATAGGTACAGCCTCAGGTTTACCCAGTAGCCAAAAGCTCATAAATTTTGTTACCAGGAATTATTTCTTTTTTTGAATTGACCATTTTCAATTGGCTGTACTTAGAAGTTTCAAAAATAGCAGAAGCTAACCATGTGCATAAATAATTTATGAAAGATTATCACAAATCTGCCTGGGCAGTGGTCAGAAACCCAGTGTCTTAGCATAGTTCTGTTTCAGGAAAACAAGTTGTTAGCCTTTTCTGTTTATTGTCCTTTAGAAATCTTTCATTAAGAAAATGGAAGCAACCAGGCCATGAAAGTTAGTTTTGGGTAAGGTCTTTAGAGTTACTCTTAAGAGAAAGCTGTCTGTCAGCCTTCTCTCTGATTCTACGCCCTCCAGAATGATCGCAGTAATTGCAGAACGCCGGGCATAGCAGTTATGTTGTCATTCACAGTGACGGATGTGCATTAATCAAGTTGTCAATGCCAAAACCTATGAAGTGTATTCTAATAAATATATATTTATTTGAACTATTTATTTCACAGAGATGTATAATACATACAAATATTGCTGTGTGAAAGATGAATGCCATGAATAATACAAAGTCATTTGAATTTTAAGTATTGCATTAATTTGAAATAGAAATGGATATGGATGTCCTATGCAAATGATGAAAACTCATATGATAATTCAGTTTCTTTGGGCTATAGTGTAGTTATTGCTACAAATTTTACCAATGTCCACAGTGGCAAGTTATACTAACCACCTAGTCCTAGAATTCCCTACCTAGCTTCAGAAAAAATAGGAGATGCCAACAAAACTTTTTCACTTCTAAAACTAAAAAGATGCTGCTAGTAGCAGAGTCGACTAATCACACTCCACACATTAGCACCTTTTGTGGTGAATTTCCTTTGCACACATTTTTCCCAATGTTTTGCTTTGTTCTCTGACTCCATTTAATCTAACACCTTAGAATTGCATTGATTCTAGCACTCTAAACCAGTACTGAACTCAGAGTCAAAACCAGAGAATACTCAAAATTGCTTAAATATAATTTGGGGAGATAAAAAGAGGGAAGAAACCTTATAGCATCAGACTGAGTTTTTTTGCCTTCAATATTTTAGGGCTACTATTTTAACTATCACAAACAGAATGTAGGATTTTTTTTTCATTTCTCAATGAAAAATCCTTAATATTTTCTCTGATAATGTTCTTAACTAATTTTAAGATATTTGCTAGTTAATTTCAGTTTATACTGTAGTTTAAAGTTAATTTTAATTGATTTTATTGGTGCATGTTATGCATACATTACAATCACATTCAACATTGAGAATCTGCACCTGTCCATTACATATCTTGATTCTCATTTTTTCCCATTTCCATGCCTTCTGTATAACCTATAAAGATTATGAAATGTCAGTTATGAAATGTTGGAGAGAATAAAAACAGGCCAAAATTTAGAAACAGAAAAATATAGAATTACTTCTATGCAATTACACAGTTCAAAAATACCAGAGTTAAATAAGAAGTTCTATAATTTCTGCCTTTCCATTAATACTCCTACTCTTATCTAATTGGTACTTCCTTAGTCTTAAGTGAATTCTTCTAATACATCCTGTGTTCAGAACTCAGTTTACTTTGGTTTGTACTGATCATGTTGGAGTCTAGAATTCTAAAAGAGAACACAGTTACTTAGTTCGCAGGACTTACCCTGAAAGTCATGGTAGAATATAAGAGGTGGTGGGAAGATCCCCACAGGCAGTGGTGACGTGGGAGGAGAAGCAGCATATCTTGAACTGGGAAATGCAGGAAGAGAGAGGAGCCACACTAAGTCACAGTAACTCTCAGTGGCTCTAGGAGAACTACCTGCTTCCTGCTTAAAACAATACCCTAGACATGAACACACTTTCCAATAGGCCTTATCTCACAGAGATTCCAGAACTTTCCATAGTGCTACACTGAGACGCAAGCCTTCAGTGCAGGGGTCCTTGGAAGTCACCAAGTCCAGGTGAAGCACTGCCTGAAGAGGAGCCTTTTGTCAGGTCAAGCTATATTATTCAGGTTACCTCAGTAGTTTCTTTATTATCTCTAGGTTGCTCTTATTCTCTCTATTTAACAGAATATCAGTTTTACTTTTGTTCAATTGTATTTCCTTAGTAATTTCTCAAAGTTTGAGTTATTGCATAAGAAAAAATATTATATTCTCTCAGAAAAGAGATGTAACACTAGCAATCATACCATTACACACACTTGTATTCCTATAGTTTCACTGAATTTGAGTGTTACAGAATTATATTTCTGGCAGTATGTGAAAGTCTTCATCTTTTTGAATGACTCAATTAATTTTGCTTTTCAGCCAGGTTTTAATAGACAATGTAATATGGGAAAAGCAGGCCTGGAATATATCCTCATTCATTAGGTATTTTCTACAATTTTCTGGTCTGATAATCAGATAAAAGTTCACTTTCAAAAAGAGAAAGATAAATTGTGTTAATTCAAACATTTTTCTTCAAGCAAATTTATGAAAATTAGAAATAATTTCACCTAACCATTAGGACACCACTTTTAACTAGCAAGACTTAAGTTGTAGTCCAAGAAAATAATAAAATTCAATTTTGATGTTTATTCAAATTTGCCTGAAAAGTGAAAAGACTATCCAGAATTATTATTCTTTCAACAGAGACAAATTATAAAAATACCTGTTTTCCCGGAATATGAAAAAAGTGCTTTTAAATCCATCTTTATTATTTTATGAAAAGCAAAACTGAAGCAGCACCATATGTTCTGAAGTATACTGCAGCACGTGTCACTAACAGTTAAATGTGTGAATTTTTAAGTTATAGAATGCATCGTTGGAGACATGTTAGACCTAACAAGAAAGTACCTGAACCCAGACTTTTGTGAAGAATTACTGAATTAATTTGAAATAATGATACTCCAACATAAAACAGTAAAGTTCAGATTGGAGATGAAGTTCAGAAATACGGATTATTGCAACTTCTCCCTACCCTCTCTTGCCACTGTGCTTCTGAAATAATGAGTCCCTTATTAATTATCAGGTGCTCTTCCTGGCTTTGATTGCCTGGTTTATGATACACACATAATCAGGCCATAATTATCTAAGTCTGTAAGGATTCCTTTGAAGGAAATTATAATTTCAAGCTATGTTTTCCATATTCTTGCTAAGGATTTCAAAAACCAAAAAAAGCAGATATTTTAAAGAATTATCATTTACTTATTTATGGTCACACACATTTCATTAAATCTTTTAGCACAAATGACAAATGCTTTGCCTGAAAGAGCATTTAAAATACAAAACAGTACATTATTAAAAAGTTATTTTACTGTGTCACATAAATAAAAATATATTTTAAATGATTGCATAAACATGTAAATCTTACCAACAGTAAATATGACTTAGTTCTTAATGCGGAATATCAATAACGGGATTTCTTACTTCCAAATTCTCTTTATTTGAAAGGAAGTATTTGAAGTAATTTCCATAGCACAAAGCCATGATTTATGAAGTTCAAGAGGCCCACAGAGGGGAGAGGAAGGCAATCAAAGCATTTTACTTACTGCAGTGAAATCAAATAAATCGAAGCAAAGTGAAATACAAAAAAAAATAATTAAGGAAAATATAGTACATTTTGATTTTAGCAGTTTTGTGTTGTCAATGATTATAATTCTCTGAAAGCAAACACACATATATTTCAATATTTGCCAAAAAATCACTCTCCGTCTCTTTGGTAATTCAGAAAACACAGTATATTACTTCACCAGTTTAATATAAGTAATTTGTACAGTGAAGCATGTTATTCACGTACAGTTTTTAGAAGACTGAGTTATGTAAGAATACTATTTGAAATGTGAAATATAATACTGGATGTTTCTAACACTAAAAACGGTGTTTCACCATATAAATGTGCAAATGTGCACACGCATGGACACACGCACACCTACACACACACACACAAGCATGCAAACATATGCACGCTTTCCTTAGAATAATACCTATCACAGGCAATGAGCTGTATGGCATTTTGCTCAGCATTTCTATAAATAGACTATTACTTGGGAAAATTTCAAAAGTAATGCACTGTTTAAGTTTAATTTAACTCAATAAAATTTCTGAGATATATTTAATCAAAACAGTTCAGTTTAAAAAGACAATTTACATTGTAATCTTTGAAAGTGAGTTGTTTTCTATACCAAAACTATTATTTTTGCTTTAAATATGAGACAATATATGCCCTTGTTTAAAAATATAATAAACAGCTCCTTCTGATATAACTTGTTTCGTGACTTAGTGTCTGACATAAAGGCTAAAATATGGTTGGAAGCTTAATTGAAATGTATGGATGTTACTACAAAGTTTTAACTTTCCCCTCAAAGTTTTTAAATCAGTAACATTTACACTTAGTCTATACTGTAGACATGAAATTCTAAAATTACTATTAAAGTTCTGTACATTAGAGCTTCTTAAATCATTCAAATTTTTCTATACAAAATGAACCTTTCCTCATCTATACACAGCTATTAATAACATGAAATATATGATATCAGTAGAAATAGAAATGTGATACATATAAGTAGAGATGTATAACTGGAGATTTGAATATACAGTAAAAATCATGTCACATCATTATTTTCCTTTTTTCCTGTTTATAGTCAATCTTATTTTGGACTGTGGTTGATGGATGTGTTCTAAAAGAAGGTCATGATTCTGAAAATATGTTGCTTTTAATTGTGATTATTATTATACTCCCAGATGTTTTTATATAATTTAGAAAGATATGTGGCATATTAGCAATACAGTATCTTTTATACAAAAAAAAAAGAAATGAAAATAAAAAACAAGCCCAGGTTGATTTTCCAGATACATATATTATGCTGTTCAAATTATGCAAGTGCACAAGAACTGTGGATTTTGTGATTCATAGTTTATAACACGATGCACATAGCACGTTGTCCCAAGCCTCAGAGAACAAGGGTATTTATCTCAGTGATTGGGACATAGTATGAACAATCTGTTACCATAGTGATGCACCAAAACACGGGCTTAAAAAAACAAAAACAAACAAACAAACAAAAGACAACAATAACAACAAACATGGTTGCAGAGTTATGGGGAAGGGAAGTCCAAAACCAAAGGTATCAGTCAAGCTGGATCCTCAGACTTGCACAGGCGGTCCTTCTTCTCCCGTTTTCCACCCGACACATTCCTGTGCTCACGACAGATTTTCTGTTTCTGACTCTGATTTTACACGCGTCTCTCATCACATTATCATCCTCCCTGTGTGTTTGGCTGTGTCCAAATTTTCTTAAAAGAAAGAACACCGGTCATAATGGCTTGTAGATTACTGAAGAACGGGGCATCCTGGCCTTCTGAGCTCTCTTACTTTGGTAATTCTGCAAATGGCCTGTTTCCTAAGGAGATGACAACACAAAGGCACTAAGAGAATGTCTGCATCTCTTCTTTGGAGGGCGGAATCCAACATGTAATGGGTTTCAACATCTTAAAGTCCTTTTCCCCTATTGCTGAATCAAATAACTGGATCTGATCAGGTACCTAAGTGTGTTTGAAGCAGGAGCCAATATATACAGCTGCTAATTTGCTGAGAAACTGAGAGATAGTATTAATGCTTAGTATGTATTTCTCACTTGAATGAATTTACCACTTTAATGTAAATAAAATAAAATCACATAATTCCAAAAGCAACACAGTAAATGGTACAGTGTAGTTTTTTTTTTTCTTCCAGAAATCCAAAATGATTCTTCATTTTACTAAATTTAAATTCAAGATGCTGTTAACTTCTTTGGGGACATAACAGATATCCAGAATCATTGAACAATATATGTAGATATACTATTAATGCAGGATTTTATGTTTGACAGAAATGTAAATTAAACTATATCTTAACGTACTGCACTATCTGCTAAATTATGAAATGGTCTAATGGCAATTGTTCCTTTAATTATATATAAGCTGATATGATATTTTCTCATAAAAGTTTACAAAAAATTTATTTGAATTGCAAGTAAGTGGTAGTTTTTTTGTTTTCGTTTTTGTTTTTTTGAGACAGGGTCTCACTTTGTAGTTCAGGCTGGCCCTGAGCTCACTATGTAGCCCAGGAAAGCCTCAAACTCAGCAGTCCTCCTGCCTCTGCCTCCCAAGTGCTGGGATGACAGGCGTGAGCCACCATGCCCAGCACTGTGGTATGTGGTACTGATTGCTGGTGGGTGTGAGTCACCACGCCCAGCATTGCAGGTGGCTACCGGGATCGAACTCAGGACCTTGTGCTTGTGAGGCAGGCACCAGAACCACTGAGCTACATCTCCGGCCCAGGAAGTGGTAGTTTTAATAAAAATAAATGTGCTTGGCCGGGCATGGTGGCTCACGCCTGTAATCCCAGCACTCAGGGAGGCAGAGACAGGAGGATTGCTGAGTTCCAGGCTTGCCTGGGCTACATAGTGAGCTCCGTGCCAGCCTGAACCATAAAGCAAGACTCTGTCTCAAAAAAAAAAAAAAAAAAAAAAAGAAAGTGGTATACAAAACACATGGCTTGAGGATTTGGAGGTTAACTGAGTAAAAGTGTGTGTGTGTGTGTGTGTGTGTGTGTGTTTCAAATAAGACATTTACAGTGGGGGGGGGATCTAATATACTCCATTTTGAACCAGTAAGTTGGAAGTACTGACACGATTTCAGCAGTAAAACTGATTTATATATGAAAAAATGAGCGATTGATGCTTAAATGAAAATGCAAACACCATCTGCAGTACTTTCCACTTGCTTTTAGCTGGGGGCCTTCATAACTCATAGGCAAAACCCCGCAGCCCGCTCTGACCACAGTCCGGTACTCAACGCTGGCCCACACCTGTCAGCGTTTCCCTCTCAGTTAACAACTGCTCCGTCTTTCCTGTTTTCCAAGTCAACAAATTACCACATTTAGAGCCCCCTTTCTTCCTTATTTTTCATTCATTAGCTGTCTCTTACTACCTGATAACAATGACAGTATTTAAGAAAGGAATTTCTTCTCTGAACTCCAGTAGAAAGTAAAGTACAAAAAAGGAGTTATTTTCCTCAGTTCTGTAACCTAGATTCTAATAAAAATCCTGTGCACTTGTAATCCCAGCACTCGGGAGGCAGAGACAGGATTGCTGAGTTCCAGACTTGCTTGGGTTACACAGTGAGCTCAGGACCAGCCTGAACTACAAAGTGAGACCCTGTCTCAAAAAAAAA
>PVIC010046774.1:0-14124 GCA_004025085.1 Thryonomys swinderianus
GCGTTGATTGTTGGTGGGTGTGTCTCCATGCCCAGCATTCTATGTGGTTACCAGGGATCGAACTCAGGACCTTGCGCTTGCGAGGCAGGCACCGGAACCACTGAGCTAACCCTCTGGCCCTCATCTGTATTCTTAGAATGTCTTCAGCATGTAAAGGTCTTTAGAAAAACCCTATCTTTAATAAAGCTGAAAATTTAGTCTTACATAAATTATTAAAATATATAATCAGGTTCCATGGCAAAAGCACAGCAAGAGTTATGAATTATAAATCTAAGAGTTGGGAGTTAACTACTGTATTATTCCTTGGATTGTTCTCATTCAGAAGAGTGTTCAACTTATCTGATGCAAGGGAACAAAGGAAATATTTATTGTACTTCATCCTCTGGATTGCAAAAGAATTGTGGTTTCTACATGTATGCCACATCTTTTTCTCAAACATTGGCAGGACTTAGTTTTCACTAGTAGATGGTAGTATTTTCATCAACACTCTGTGTGCTTTTCTGGGATCAGATACTGTAAAAGACAGCAGGTTCATGCAGAATTATCAAACACTAAATTTGAAATTTTATGAATCCAAAACCTGTATTGAAGATGTTAAAGTTGATTCTCACACAGAAAAACAAGGAGTTGGCGTTTTTATTCAAATGAACGATCTTTAGAAGGCAGCTGCCTATGGTCATGATATGAAATATGGCCTTTCATGTTGATAATATGTCCTCCATTTATCTGAGGTATACCAGGAAATGATGGTGCAATTTCTTTGTGGATAACAAAGAAGAAACTCCTATCTATAAAACTTTCTTATAACAAGGACAATGACATCACTAACTCAATAGGGACAAGACAGCCTCTAACAAGATATTAGGACATAGATGAAATTTTCTTGCAGTTAATCATGTCTGACGGATTTCTTTCTAAGGGAAACTGTGCAGAGATTTTATTTCAAGCCTCAAAGATTTTGATGAAAGAACAAGAAAAAGAAAAAAAAAAGAAAAACTGCAATTTTTGCTACAGAAAGACAGGTGGCGTAAGCACGCAACACTTTTTAAAAAATGCATAAAGTGATTATTTTCTCTCGGATTCTTTGAAAAAGCTCGCTGGTGCTGGGGTTTGTGGCTGAGCCCGGTGACGTCAGTGAAGCAGTGCGGAGTCAGGCGCCGCGCTCGCTATAAGCCCAGGAGCTGTCCTGGTGCTGAATTGACCCGAGAAGCTCACCCAGCGACCAGGAGAGAGCAACGCGCTGTAGACCTTCTCTGCCCTATGAGGAGAGGTAAGGCTGCTTTTCTCTTCCATCTACTGGAAAGTTCTAAATTGCGTGCTCTCCGCTCAGTTTGAGCTGAGAAGAGAAAGATTATTTTGACAAGCTATGTCAATGGCATAACGTAGTAGCAACCTGCTGCTCTTCAGCCAATGTAAGGATATTTTATTTGTGTGTTTGTATGATCGAATGTATGATTTGTACTATTTGTCGTTCGATATTTATTAAACAGAACGCTATTTAGATCATCATATGTAAGAAAAGTGAAAAAGTTAAAGATTTGCGTGTTAATACACATGTTAATGTAAAGTTAACCAAGCCTGGTATTTTGTTTCTTCCCTTAATGCATTTCCCCAAGAGTCAGACACAAAATCAGGAGTATAATTTATATGCTTAATATTCATAACAGTGGGTTTCCAATGACTCGAAGGCTGCTGAATGCATTAGTCATAGATTCATCCAGTTTTGAAGCTGTTTTTTTGCTATTTATCTTATGAGAGATCTAAATTAACTAACTATATAAAATTGCTATCTGAACTGATATGTTTTGAAAGGGCTTCTGTTATTATCTTCTAATTTTAGTTTTAGGAAAATAGGATTATCCCGAGCACAGGCTTCTCCCTTTTTCTAGGGAGAAATATAGCTTAGGATATAAGTTGGATATGAGATGGATTACAGAGAAATGATAATTTTGAATACATGATGAAAACACTCATAAATGTATAAGTTATTCTTGTAATTACTATAAGCTGATTGAGAGAATTTGTATAATTACATTTTAAAAGATTTTGATTGGGACAGTTGTTTTGTTTTGCCTTTTTTTTTTCTTTTTGGTATCCCAACTAGTTGAATGGTTAAAATTGAGTATATCTACATGTGTCCATCCTCTGTTGTCAGTGTGCCTGTCTAATTTTTCTATAAAAGATATTGTAAGTTAAGAGGTTTTAGTGACAGCTCTTAAAGGGGAAATGGTGCTCCTATAACTTGGATTTCAGAAAATTAAATTTTAAATCCTGCATAGATGTTAGAACTGGTGAAATCCTTTTCACCACTGAAAAGAGCTGCTGCCAGGAAAGAAATTCTTTGAGTCTTTAAGATAATAAGTATGTCATTCAGCCTGAACCTGAATAAATGACCAAAGGATAGTACGTGTTAAGCTGTGATTTTAAGAACTGCAATCAATATTCTATTCTAACTCTACAGAAAGCCTAATTCAAAGGTAATGATTTTAAAGACACTAATATGACCCATATGATAGAAAACTTCAAGATAACAGTTTCCAAGGAAATAAGTTTAAGAAGGATTTTAAGGCCAGGGGTTTAGCTCAGTGGCACTGTACCTCCTCTCAAAGGCAAGATCCAGAGTTCGAACCCCAGTTCTGGGAAAAAAAAATCAACAAGTTCAATAAGGATTTTAAATTACTGTTTCAAATGCTAACGTTGAAAGTTGATTGCTAAAGCTAAATTAATTCTACAACAATATAAAGAATAGTGAATTTTCATTTATGCCTAAGAATTTTATGGATAAAATTACTTATAGTAAACCTTTATTCATGGTAAATATTTTGGAAATATTCTCTGATATGCCTTTAGACATTTTTGCTCTTGGCAAACTAGATAATATAGTTTATGGGAATTATTCTAATAGGAATATGTATCTATGCTAAAGTTGTTTCTATAACTATATTTTTAAGCTCTGAAACTGAAAATATTAACTATCAATATGGCCTAGTGAACAAAGGTATTTTCTACAAGTGATGTCTAATCTAACAAAATATACCTAAATAACTAATTTACCTATCACAATATGTAATATAGGAAGATATGAACAAACTTGTGAATTTATTTTGCATGAATTTTATTTACATCAAATATTAAAATACCTTTTTCAATGTTAACAATGACAAATATAAAACATGTAAAAGCTAATCTTGCTAATTCACATGTGAAGTTTTTAAACCTTACAGAAAAAAATGAATGAAGATTTTTAAATAGGAGTTCAAAACTTCATCTGTGTTTATCTAAATTGGGAATTATATAGTGGTTATTTTAAGCTTCTTTAACAGTATGAGTCACTTAAGATTTCACAGGTCCATATAAAAATAGACACAGGCATGAGACAAACTGAATCTGAACTCTCACAAGCTTAGAGATAGACAAGTAACTTATGTTCTCTCTGCAGCATCTGCTATTATTTACTATACACTCTTAAGGGCTGATGAGAAATACAGTCATAATTGCATTCTGCAAGAAAGTCATAATAAATTATTAGAAGATACTCAAAGCACAGAGATTAAAACAGTTTGTTATTTTAGCATCCTTAAACAGAAGAAATGTTTTGGTTTAGCTTTCTAGTTGAAATCTGAGAAGACCATATACTAGGGTCATGAATTGAAAAATTAGTTAGATGTCAGAGGAAGAACAAATTATTTCTGAAAGCCATATGTGAGTAGGACTTATCCATAGGTATCCAGTGTGATTGATCCTAGTATATCATATTATGTTATCATATATACTAATGCCACTGTGGCTGTGTTTCTACAACAAACCACAATCATAAGGACATAATTGTGTGTATATCTGCACATTTTATGGCAAATTATTTTCCCAGAGATTTTAATAGAACATTGCATGAGAGAATTTTACATCATCTTGGAAAGCCTTTTTTACTAAGGAGCAACAACAGGTACTAAAAATCAAGCCATAATTTTTATAAATAGAAAAAAAGAGAAATTTGGGAAGCTTCATGTCAGTATTTTTGTCAATGTTTTAACCAAGAAAATGCTATGCAAATTTGGCTCAGATAAGTAATATTTTTGCTAAAGATTCTAGTGGTTGGTTTGCGAGGATTATATAGCAAAACCTCATACATTTTAAAGAGTTATTTGATGTGTGATGTGAAGTCATCTCTGTTCATTTTCTCCCTCAGTGGTCTATTTATTTTTTTGATAGTGTCTTCTCTTCTGTTTTATTTGTGTCAACTTGTGATTTCTATGTTTTTAGGAAATCTTTAAAACATGGCAGAAGAGAAGACCCACCGGCTTGGGGCAGCCCTGTCTCTTATCCATTTAATTTTCCTTTTCTCTGGAGCTGAAGCAGCTTCATTTCAGCGTAACCAGCTGCTTCAGAAAGAACCAGACCTCAGATTGGAAAATATCCAAAAGTTCCCCAGTCCTGAAATGATCAAAGCTTTGGAGTACATAGAAAAACTCCGGCAACAAGCTCACAGAGAAGAGAGCAGCCCAGACTACAATCCCTACCAAGGTATCTCTGCTCCCCTTCCACAGAAAGAAAATGGAGAGGAAACTCACTCGCTGGAGGATTCAAGAGATTCACTGAATGAAGATGAGTGGATGAGGATAATACTTGAAGCTTTGAGACAGGCTGAAAACGAGCCTCAATCTGCACCAAAAGAAAGCAAGTCCTATGCCTCAAATTCAGAAAAGAGCTCCACAGGTGACATGACTGAAGATTATGAGACACAGCAGTGGCCAGGGAGGAAGTTCAAGCACATGCAGTTTCCTCCCATGTATGAGGAGAATTTTAGGGACAACCCCTTCAAGCGCACGAATGAAATTGTAGAGGAGCAATACACACCTCAAAGTCTCGCTACTCTGGAGTCGGTCTTCCAAGAGCTAGGAAAGCTGACAAGACCAAACAACCAGAAACGTGAGAGGGTTGATGAGGAGCAAAAACTCTACACAGATGATGAAGATGATGTCTACAAAGCCAACAACATTGCTTATGAAGATGTGGTGGGGGGAGAAGATTGGAGCCCAGCAGAGGAGAAGATAGAGAGCCAAACCCAGGATGAGGTGCGGGACAGCAAAGAGAACACAGAAAAAACCCAACAGATCAGCGAAGAAATGAAACGTTCAGCTCAGCTGAGCCTGCAAGAGGATCTCCGGAAAGAGAGTAAAGACCAACTTTCAGATGACGTCTCCAAAGTCCTTGCCTATTTGAAAAGGTTAGTGAGTGCTGCAGCAGGAGGGATGTCCCAGAACGAGCAAAACGGGGAGCGGGAAGCAAGGCTTTTTGAGAAACCACTTGATTCTCAGTCTATTTATCAGATTATTGAATTCTCTAGGAATTTACAGATCCCCCCTGAAGACCTAATCGATATGCTCAAGACTGGGGAGAAGCCAAGTGGACCAGTGGGGCCAGCGCAGGAGCTCGACCTTCCTGTTGACCTGGATGACCTATCGGAGGCTGACCTCGACCATCCAGATCTGCTCCCAAACAAGATGCTCTCCAAGAGTGGGCTCCCCAAAGGCCCTGGTCGTGCTGTGACGGAAGCCTTGCCAGATGGGCTCAGTGTTGAAGACGTATTAAGTCTTTTAGGAATGGAGAGTACAGCAAATCAGAAACCCCCATATGTTCCCAATCATTATAACCGAGACAAGGTTCCTATGAGGCTCCCCTACAGTCCTGGGAGAGCCAGAGCAAACCAACTCCCCAAAGCTGCCTGGATGCCAGAGGCTGACAACAGACAAGTGGCTTATGAAGACCTGAATGACAGGGATCAAGAATTAGGTGAGTACTTGGCCAGGATGCTGGTGAAGTACCCTGAGATCATCCATTCGAACCAGGCGAAGCGAATGCCCAATCCGGGCTCACCCGAGGATGACCTCCAGGAAGAGGAACAGCTTGAGCAGGCCATGGAAGAGCACCTGAGCCCGGAGACTGCCCAACTGACCCCTGGGGGCAAAAGGTTCCCTGCAGGACCCCTGAAGAATGATGACACCCCAAGCAGACAGTTCTTGGATGAAGATCTGCTGATGAAAGTGATGGAATACCTTAACCAAGAAAAGGCAGAAAAGGAAAGGGAGCATATTGCCAAGAGAGCCATGGAAAATATGTAAGCAGTGCTCATTAACAGCCCTGTTTTCCTTCATCCCTCCCACTATGAGCCCCAACATTTCTCTTTAGTGTGTTGACTTCTATCCTGTTAACACTGTAATATCTTTAACTGATAATCAGGCAGATGATTCCAGGTCCCTGGGGAGTCTGCTTCAGTTTCTCTGAGCTGTTCTCTTGTGTATGGATTCGTGTCAATGTTATGACTCTTGGATTAAAAAAAATTGTCCTTTATTCAAGAAAGATATCTATGATAGTGTTCAATAGTGTATCCAATGGCTGGATACAATAGTGTATCCATTGTTGATGCTCACATATGATAAATCATGTCCTACAATTCTCTTGAAAGTTTTTAATATTCATTGAATTATTTTGTTACTGTCTGTAATGTTTCGTGGAGTATTGGAGCAAAAACAATAAAGCATTATAAATATATAGTTTTATTTATAAAGTCTTTTCTATTGTGTCTTTTATTGTGGCTTGATTAATTAATCAATAAATGTTATTTCTGGATACCTTTGGACTCTTCATTCTGGAAAGCCAGAAACAATGACCATGGAGCCAAGAGAGAATCATTCTGTTCACAGGTGAACCAGATGAGAACTAATGAATTTAAGATGTGATCTTGCTACCTTCCTGAAGAATAGAGCATCCACAACAGCCCACAATCTATGCTCCCCATGATTTTTCTCATAGGTGAGATTTATGGGGCAAGCCTTTTGGTGTCATATATCTCTTGCCCTTGTTTTCTATAAATAAAGACATTTAAATCTTTCATATCCATGACCAGTGTTAAAACAAGACAACAACAAAAGATAAAAAGACAACAAGGTACAAAACAAAACAAGCACAGAAGAAAAAGATCTATCTCTCATTTTCCTAATATCTGACTTGATTTGGAAGGAGATAGGAGGGAGAAGTGAAGGGAATGAAAGATCGGATTAAGATGTGTTATGTGCATGTACTAACTCCCTTAATGAATGCAGTCACCATGTACTATATACATGTACTGGTTAAAAAAAACTGAAAGAAAAGAAAAAAGTTATAAACATAGAAATTAGAAATGACTGCAGACTTGGAAGCAATCTACCTATTCCCAGATCACCTTGAACCCCAGAGAAAGTGACTGTCCCCAAAGGACCCCAAACCAATAGGCAAGCAAACAGTCACAGGCACAGTGGGGAAAGAACAATGACTCTCTCCCCTGCTCTGCTGGCTTAGGTGGGGCATAGTTATTGCAATGCACACCATTGCAGTCAATGGTATTAACACTGTACCCTATCAACAGGGAATCGGTAACAGCAGCAACAAGAAAATATATATATCAGAGCACTAAGGGTTATAAGCAAAGAAATAAATATGTGTTAGGTACTTAAGGTGGTCCAGGTCCTACATGAACTCTTTACCTACTTTATTTTGTTCAGTCTGTACTACATCATTGTCAAGGCTGTTTCCAACTCCCTGCTCTCCACCTCTTACATCTGGGAAAACAATACTCAGAAGAGTTAAACAACTCTCCTCAAGTCATTCAGTATTATGAGTTGCCAAAAATCTGTCTTCTTAACCATTTTGGTACCCTGCTCATTTGGGATGTGTCCTTTTAGCTGAGAAATGTGGCATTGGAGATGGGATTATGGGGCAGTATGGGTCACTTCTAAAATAAGATGTGTGTGAGTGCATGCATGCCTCTGTGTGTGTGTGTGTGTGTTTGTCTGGAGATCTCTAAAATGTCCAAAGGTAATATGAGGCACTGAACATAGGTTTTCTTACCTTTTCCAGACTCCTTTCTGTTCAACTATCATGTGATTTCATGGACCTCTTTATGTGTGGGGGAACATACAGATGGTTGACTCTACAGTGTGTCTAGTACAAGGGTCTTAATCTCCAGTGCTTGCAAGCCTGGCAGGTCCTACACTATGGTGCAGGGCTGCGGGGTGACATTATGGATGCCTTCCTTGGAGGAAGATCTTTGACTCATTCCCCACTTTACTCTCTGTAGAGCCCTCTGAGATCCAGGTTACTCATAACTCTGGAAGCTCAGAGGCATAAGACAAGTTACCACTGTTTCCCAGGTGGTTAGTGGTGGAGAGAGACTCTACCTACTCTAATCATGCTTCTCATATATGTGCACAGTGGTTCAACATGCGTGGACTTAAATGTAAGAGGACATCAAGGTACATTTTGGACTTCTTTATGTGGAGCTTTAGGACATTTTAGGTGGCATAAAATCCAGGGAACATATTTATACACTGTGCTTTGCAGGTGCCCCCCCCCTGCTTGCTCATTGTACATACTTTTCAGTGTGCTCTGTCCAGTAGGTAGTCCTTGGGTCCAAAGTTAGCTGAGCGCCTGCTCTTGGGCTGCTCCAGTCATAAGAATAAGAATCAAAATGTGGGACGTCCATCTTCATTCAGCGGATTCTTGCCTTCACTGTGATGTTTGGACATTGGACCAACAGATTAGGGAAAGAGAGCAAGTTAACTGTCAGGCACAGCTGGTGGGCACCAGGCTGGTATCTGTACACAGACCAAAGGGGTTCGGGCCCTGTGATGCCTGTGTACCAAGCCTTGCACTTTCAGCTCTGTTTCCATGGTTTCTAATGGGGACATTTCATGCATCAGGATTGGAGTCTGAGAGATATTTTCATTTGAGATCTTTGCCTTTCTTCCCCAGACATCAGTCAGAAAGCACCTTTGCCTTGGTGCAGTGCCATCTTATCCCTGGTTATATGCTCATCAAACTTATTTCTGATCCAAATTAAAAAATTAAAAGTGCATTACTGTGTTGTTCCCTTGCTTAGGAAACAAAGTTATGAACCATGCAACAATGTGGATCAGAAATCAGGTGAATTCAAGCTTCATTGGAAATTGGGGTCACAAGCCCTAAATGCTTCTACGGATGGCTTCTGGCAGCTACCGGAGGGAGGAGGAAGGAGCTGCCTGTACTAAAACTGCCCTCACCCAGAGGAGTCTCCCCTGCTGCCAGTGAGAACCAGATAGGAGAGTGGCACTCTGCATGCTCTTAACAAGACCCCACTGCCAACCTTCCCTCCCTCCCTACTCCTGGCCACACCACCTATTTGTCCAGGGAATGAACAGGACTAATCTGACCACGCCCTTTGTAACGAGAGTCCCAAGTCATCTCTCGTTTCCCACGTTCAACCCTGTATTAAATTTGTGTTTCACTTTCTGCAACCACAACTCCTGTTTTTTCCCATTCTCCACAAGCCTCTCTATGCTTTTTGGTACTCAGAGTCAATCGTAAGCCAATGCTTGTGCCAAGCACTTCTGTGAATACTGTCCTCAGCTTCCTCCAAGGGAAACTGACCTCTCCCCTAAGGCTGCTATTTCTGTTGTAGCGCTCTTCCTTGTTTATTTATTTTGTTGTTGGTGGTGGTTTGGTTTTGTTCCTTATGGTGCATTTTTTCTTCTCACTTACTGTGAGTCTTGCGCCATCGCTCCCAGTTCCTCACTTGTGGTCACCTGCTGCCCCGAATCACTTTCCCCATGAGAGACTGTGACTCCTGCTCACTGGCACACCTTCTCACACCACTTCTGCCTTAACACTTGCTGATTCCTACATCTGAGAACATGGTCTTTCTAATATCCTCCCAGTAATCCAACTGCATCTTCTATCATCCTCTCTCTTGACCATTTTTCTTGTTTTGAGACAGGGTCTCGCTTTGTAGTTCAGGCTGGCCCTGAGCTCACTATGTAGCCCAGGCAAGCCTCCAACTCAGCAATCCTCCTGCCTCTGCCTCCCGAGTGCTGGGATTACAGGCGTGAGCCACCACGCCTGCCACTGTGGTATGTGGTATTGATGGCTGGTGGGCGTGAGTGACCACGCCCAGCATTGTATGTGGTTACTGAGATCAAACTCAGGACCTTGCGTTTGTGAGGCAGGCACCGGAACCACTGAGCTAAAACTCCGGCCCCTTGATCATTTTTTTTTAACTGATGACAGCAACCTATCCTACAACTCAACTCCAAACATTTTCATTCTAATATTCAGGTTTTGTGTTTCCAGCATTCTTCCTCTAACACTTAATTCCAATCAACTTTCCACTCACCCCAAACTGTCATCCATTTACCATCTTTTTCACCTAACCCCTTCATTCTTGACTACTCACCTTGTCAAGAATAACTTTTATGGTTCGTCATAGTCATCACTTCCTTGTAAATATTCTTAACTCTCTTCTGTCATGTTTCATTGTGATTTTCTTTTTTTTTTTTTTACTAAATTATAGCTCTAGTGAAGTCCAATTCTCCACCCACTCATTCCTCCTCTCTTACCACTGAAAACAGCACAGCATGACACATAAGCACACTGACATCTTTCACTTTAAATTCATGCTCAGAACCCTCAAGTGGCCCATAACACCATCCTAAAACCCTCATATATACATATACCATTCATTCTCCCACTCCTGAGACAACAATATGTTTTCTCTCTTCTTGAAAATATTCAGCACTGAAATCACAATCCATGCTTTCAGGTGTTTTTCTGGCTTCATGTTTCACAGAAAAAAAAAAAAAAGGAACCAATTCAAGTAGAGAGTCTCCCTGT
The DNA here is from genome assembly GCA_004025085.1 of Thryonomys swinderianus. NCBI lineage: Eukaryota > Metazoa > Chordata > Mammalia > Rodentia > Thryonomyidae > Thryonomys > Thryonomys swinderianus. The sequence continues at coordinate 10,681 of PVIC010046774.1, forward strand.
CCCTATCTTCATTGTAACCTGCTTACCTGCATCTGTGGCGATTCATCCTGCTTACTTCTCTTTGCTTTTGCTTTTTTTTTTTTTTTTTGGATGGCTGAGCTGTGCTTCTGTCTCTGTGAATCCACCTGTGCACCAATTCCTTGTTTTAGAAACTCTCCCTCCTTTCTTTGTATCCACTTTCCTCCTCTACCAAATAATCCTGGACACGTTTGAAGTTTAGGTCATGGAAGTTGCCTGATTCTTTCCTTCCTCACTTGCTGCTCTTTCTAAGCCTCCTTTGCTCTTTCTCTTTGTCTCCCAAAGCTGCAAACATTGGCTAACAGACTACAGATATTTCAACTCTGTACTTCTGTATCTACACTCATTTTTTAGATGATCCCATCTGAGCCCCATGGCTTTTATCAACAACTGTTATACAACAGCTCTCAAATGTATGTCTAGCTGAGGTTTCTGTGAACTCCAGGCTCAAAAAATTCAACTGTCTGGATGACAACTCCCTTTCTGTGCTCAGGAAGCATCATGAATGCAACATGGCATAGAATTCTTGATTTCCCTCCTGGACAAAATTCCAGATCCTCCTATGGACTTAAAAAAAAAAAACCTCAGTCAAAAGCTAATGTTTTTTCACTTATTAGTTTGACCACTGACCGTACTGTTTATTTTACAATCCATTGTTGAAATGATAGCAAATCTTGTTCCAGCTGTAAAACAGATCTGCATTTTCTCTGTATTTCCTCCGTTACTACCTTGCTGTAAACCTGGAATATCTACCACTTGTGTTGGAACAGCTTCCTACTGGTTTTCTGTTTCTTTCTTTCATCTTTTTTTTTTTTTTTTGAGACAGCATCTCGCTTTGTAGTTCAGGCTGGCCCTGAGCTCAACCCAGGCAAGCCTCGAACTCAGAAATCCTCCTGCTTCTGCCTCCCGAGTGCTGCAATGACAGGCGTGAGCCACCACACCTGGCATTGTGGTATGTGGTACTGATTGCTGGTGGGCGTGAGTCACCACACCCGGTATTGTATGTGGCTACTGGAGATCGAACTCAGGATTTTGTACCTCCTAACAAGTTTTGTACTTCCTAACAAGTTCCTAACTGGAACCACTGAGCTAAGTTTCCAGCCCCTCTTTTCACCATATTTTAAACAGAGCAGCCAGTGTGAAACACTGATATCCTAGATCAGATGCCGTGAATACTGGGAGCCAGATCCCCTGTGCTGATTTGGGCAGAGCTGGCGTCTCCCTCTGAGCTCGCGTTGCCTTCTCCCCCTTATACCGCCCTTCTCAGCTGCGCTGCTTTGCTCTCCAGCTTGAAAATGCTACACATATTCTCACCTCAAGACGTTTGCGTGTTCTGTTTCCTCTTTTCAGAAATGCTATTTCCCCAAATAGCTCCATGCTTCCCCCCCCCCCACCTATTTCAAGTTTCTGTTGAAATACTGACTCCTTGGTGCTGTTCTTCTGAAAACTTCAACTCCCAAGCGCTTTTCTACCCATTTCGTATGCGTTCCCCCGTTTTAGCCTTGAAACAGCCAACATTCTCAATTTACCGTTGTACTTCACTTATTGTCTACTCCTCCACCACTACAGCGCAGTATTTTCATTACCGTTTGTTGCACTGGCTAAATAGATTACTAGCTGGAACCTACAAAGAAAAGGTACAGAAAATAAAAATAGTACCGAATAAGGAAAGAGTCAAGAATGAGGAAATGAGAGATGGAAAAAGGGGAGAAGGTGGGGGAAAATGAAATGGAAATTGAAAACTCGAACAGTGACAATAAATCCTCGTTAACAGAATAAGACAAAGAAAATAAGTATGCAATTTTATTGTATCAATAGTTTAATCATATCAATTTTACTCTATTGCATTGACTAATAATTTTATTATATCAACACCATTTTTTTTTTTGAGACAGGGTCTCACTTTGTATTTCAGGCTGGCTCTGAGCTCACTATATAGCCCAGACAAGCCTAGAACTCAGCAATCCTCCTGCCTCTGCCTCCCGAGTGCTGGGATTACAGGCGTGAGCCACCTCGCCCGGCACTGTGGTATGTGGTATTGATGGCTGGTGGGCGTGAGTCTCCACGCCCAGCATTGTATGTGGTTACCGGGGATCGAACTCAGGACTTTGCACATGCGAGGCAGGCGCGGGAACCACTGAGCTAAATCTCCGGCCCTATCAACACCAATTTAATAAGACTTTATTTTAAATCCTCACAGAATGAAGTTAATGTGGGAAATAAAACCTTTGACGCAGATTTCACATCTCTCTTTGTGAAGTCTTTTGTGCTTGTCCAGACGACGCGGTGGTGACGACACTGGAACTCGCGCGGCTGTAACTTAGGAGACAGGCCGGAGCCCTCTGCGTGTGAAGTCTGCACTGAGGCCGGTCTTCAGCGGAACGCGCACATTATCATAAGGTCCGTTGCCAGGATTAGGCAATTCTCTCAGATGCTAGAATCACAAAATTACAGTTATTTTGGTGCTTTTAAAACCAGTGCAGGTGAGAATGATAGCTATTTTTCTCTACAGAAGAAAAAGATCACTGTTATCCTAATGCTGTGGGAATTAGTCCTGCGCAGAAAAGTTACGCCCTTCCCAGGGGCTCGTTCCTCTGGCTAATGCTACTTAATTGGTGGCTACTATTCCTGCGGGTTGGGAGGCTAGGAAGCCCCAAGGGCTTTGGTCAGGTTACTGCTGAATGGTGACAAGAACCAGGGACTGAGACTGGGGAGTTTTCCTAGCTAGTTTTTGGCTTTGGACCTGGAACAAAGATGCCAATTTGTTTCCAAAGGTTTAGACTGGATCTATCTTGTGGATAGTTTATTATGGCAAAACACTGCCTTTCTTCCCTCTGAAGGACGAAAGGCAGCTATGCGTTGATAGCTGATTTCCATATAATTTGCATCTCCTACATCCATTCTGTTTTCTGCTCCCAGGACATGTTCACATAAAAGTGTACTGTTGATACCTCAAGGTCTGGTATTTTATTAGACTCTGTCTTGCCCTTGATGTTGTTTCACTGGGTCGTGATCACTGAGGAGACTTCTGAAGCTCATTGAGGAACTGAGAGTGGGGGTGGGGAGGTTAGGCCAGGAGTACCCTGTGCGTCTCTGTTCAGACAGCCATGCTGCAGACACACTGGTGTTTCCTTCTATTATAGTCTGCTGTCCCATGGTGAGATGTTCAGTTTCTCAGGCTTCTTACTCTTCTGTCCCTTCCCTACTGCTCACGGTCCTCATCCTTGAGGTGCAGCAGGCACACTGCTGTCTCCGTGGAAGGTCCTCTTATTGATCCTCTCCTCAGCTTTCAAGGTGATTTTCGCTTATCCTCACTGTCAACATTTATTTACTTATTTATTTGATCTTGCTACACAGGTATGGCCAGTCCTGTTGACCTGTTTATCTCATATATATATATATATATATATATATATATATATATAT
>PVIC010046775.1:0-14123 GCA_004025085.1 Thryonomys swinderianus
GACTCCCTCACCCCTTTCAGATCCTGCCAGTTTCTCTAGCCTCATTCCCATCCTTTTCTTTTCATTTAATGTACCAGCAAAGGAGAAATCTTTCCATTTTTAGCTTGACTTTTTGTATTTGTGCATGTCCACCCCCACACCCTCTGCTAATAACTATTCATAGTGCAAGCTTCAATTTCACCCCAATTCCTTACAGACACTGCCTAGGATAAACCTCTTTTCTGTAATCTCCTGTATTTCTTGTGTCTGAATTTCTTCTATCTCTTTTTCTCCTGTGGAATATTGAGCTTGAGAACAGGAGCCCTCTCTCTTATTCATCCTGATATTGCTGACACTAAACCAAGGACTGACACAAAGTGGGCCCTCAGTAAATATTTGGGAAATTGAATCAAACAAATGGAGCTGATATCATTATGCACTTTTCAATACTCCTTTCAAGTCTCACATCAGAATAGAGCACATTAACTTACATGTGGCCTCCTGACCTAAAGAGCCACTTAAGGTATTTATATTATTGGCTTTTATGTCTCATCATCCCTGTGGTGATGATTGATTGATTTGTCAACATGAGTAACAGAAGCTCGACTGAACTGGCTCAGCTGTTCCATGCTGTAGTGTGTGGAAGACCTGCCTAGGGCAGCTGTAGTCTGGATGGTGTAAAGGAGAAACGAGGAAGGACGGATCTGCTTGTGTTTCTTCTGAGGAGCTCCAGCCTTTGCCTTCACCTTGGATGTCATCTCCTGGTTTCCAGCCCAGTCTTCACGGCCTTTTATCTCAGACCCATCGGCCTCCTGACTCACCCACTGCAGTGAGCTCCAGACCTTTGGATCCATTGGTCTCCCATGTGCAGACAGAACCTCTGCTCTCATCCTCATCTGACTCTGGGCAGCTGGTATACTCCAGTCTTGTCAATTCTTATCTGTTTGGATGCCCTGTTATGTTTGTTTCTCTAGTATACACTTCTGATACATCTATTAGGAAAAACGGAAAGAATGAAGTTGGATTAGTGGTGTATTCTCCCTCTCCGAAAGGCAGCACTTTGTCATACTATGCATTGAAGTACAGACGTGAAAGACCAGTGAGGCAGTGAGTGTGAGTCCTCCTAGCTACCCATCATCATCATGACCAAGATCACTAATTTCAGAAGGGTATTTCAGGGTTGGGGATTGAGCTCAGTGGCTCTGTGCTTGCTTTGCAAGTGCAAGGTCCTGAGTTCAGTCCTTAGTTCCCATCCTCAAAATAAGGTTATTTCATTAGCAGAGTCCTCAGTCAGGTTGCTGTTGTGGTTACTGCTGGTTCTGAATTACAGTTCTGAGCTATATGTCTTTACCAAAGTGAAGAACACTTTAAATAAATAAAGAACACTTTAAATAAATAAATTCTCCAAGTGTAATTATCTCCTTTGGCTTGAAAAACATTCAGAAGAAAACAAATAAAAGGAAGAGAAGATAGAAGAAAAGGAACTATGTTTTGCCATTTGAAAAGATTTGAACAAAAGTTTCCCATTATTTAAAACAAAAATTGTTGGTAATTACCAATAGATGCACTGATAAGTAAAAGACATTTTAGGTCTTGTGAAGCCTCCTTAATATACATGTGTTCTTACAGTGTTGTTTAGTTCTTCATAATACAGATAAGACATTCAAACTATCATGGGAATTAACAGCACATCCGTTTTGATGTATACAGCACTAGGTTTAAATTTTAACATTGGCTTTTTTCATATTCATTACAATTAAACTGGAAGAATAGCTTAAGTAAACAACTGGTATTCAAATGCTGTTACTAAGAAATAGCAAGCTGCTGGGTGTGATGGCCCATGCCTGTAATCCCAGCATTTGAGAGGCTGAGGCAGGAAAATTATGAGTTTGATGCCATCGGGGATTACATGGTGAGTCTTTGTCTCCAACCCTCCTTCACCACGGTGGGGAGAAAGTAGTTTTGTTGGGAATGTAGAAACAAAAATAAAAATATAGACTTAAAATATTTGCAGTAGAAATCTCTGTAGATAATTATAAATATTCATATAAAATTTTGTATAATGAAGAACTATTACTTTTCTACTATGAAAAAAACCATGATTCTGTATTTGTGGTTTTCTTTTCCACTTGAATATACATAATTATGTTTCCGTAATGAAAGGTACCTACTAGTATTGAACCTAGCATGGCCAGGTGGAGTTCTCATGGCTGCAGGCACTCTTTCTCTGGGGTCTCAGCCTGCTCTCTTTAGCAAACAGTGTAAAGCAAATCCACTGGTTTAGAAACACATTTTTTCTGTAAATTTTTGAAAGACTAATAATTTTGCCTTTTAAATGATTTGACTGCAGTTAGTACAGTAGCGTGGTTGTCTTTGATTTATCATATATCATCAAGCGTACTAGGGAATTCTTACCAAGGGATAAAATCTAACAAATGGGATGGAATTTTTAGGATAGTACATTAATAAAATTGGTATAGTTTTACATTCCACAGCATTTAACGAATCACTCATTACTTTCCCTTTTGTAGTTTCTTTTTCTGGTTTAGGAGCAATTAACATTCCTTAAATTCTCAAAAAATTTTGAACTCTGTGTACAGAGTAGGCATGCCATCTATGTGACCTCGTGTGATGACTAGTGTCCTCATGGGAATTCCTGGACCTTCATCCCTGACCTGTTACTCACTGAAGGTGAAGATGCCTCCTTTCTCCTACCCTCTCTTGCTTTCTTCATCCTCTACTCTTATCTGGCAAGGATTAGGTGTGCTAGCAGCTGGATGACACCATGGCTCTAGGGAAGAAGATGGCTGCTATCCCATATCTTCATGCTAGGAGGAGTTTCCCTATAGCATGAGAAAGGAGTCTTTAAACTGCCATACTTATGACCTAATGGAGAGTTACCAGCCCTTAGTGCCTTGTCCATGACAAAAGCTAGACCTGAAGCTGAGTGTGGTGGTACATGCCTGTCATCCTAGTACTCTAGGAAGCTGAGGCAGGAGGACTGCAAGTTCAAACCCAGCCTGAGCAATTTACAAAATCCTGTCTCAAAATTAAAAAAAAAATAGACTAGGAATATAGGTTAGTGCAAGGGCACTGGATTTTATTTGCAGTACTACAAAAATAAAACAAAACAAAAACCAAAAAGCTAGAGCTGTTCTTTTGTCAGTGGGCCAGTCTGACCTCCCTCAGACCTGTGTCCCCCCTTCAGCCTTTCTTCTCAATCTGAAGTTCCTTCCCTATTAATTTATCAATTAAATCTTTGCCTGTAGATGTGTGCTTTTCCTTCAGTTTTAATTTCTCATATCCCTAAAGCAGGTTTCTACATGTGTCCCAGATCACTTAGGACCCACAATAGCCAATGATCATAGCTGCCAAGAAATCCTGGTTCTAATGCTCGGTGTGGTGGCTCACATCTGTAATCCCAGCAGTTGGGAGGCAGAGGCAGGAGGATTGCTGAGTTTGAGGCTACCCTGGGCTACATAGTGAGCTCGGGGCCAGCCTGACTTACAAAGTGAGATGCTGTCTCAAAAAAAAAAAAATCCTGGTTCCATCCCAAACACAGCCATGTGTCTGCATCCAATATTATAATCATAAATGGTTTCTTCCTGGTATTAGAGATGGAACCCAGGGCCTTCTCACTAAGCTATATTTCCAGCCTTTTAATTTTTTAAAATTTTATTTTGAGACAGAGTCTTGCTAAATTGCTAAGTCACCCAAGCTATGCTTGAATTTGTGATCCTCTTACCTCCCAGACTGCTGGGGTTACCACAGCCAGTTCATAATGTATTCTTTTTTTAGTATATGTGCTGCTGAAGCGAGCACCATAATGTATTCTTTATCTGTGGATGATCAGCAGGGTACATTTACTTTATTAATTATTTTTCATAATATCCACATGAAAACAAAGCATTTATTTCTCTTTTTGTACAACAGGGTTTCTCACTGGAAGTTTTATATATCTTAGATGATTAGTGATGAAAGGTGTCAGAACATGCCACCTCCCAATAAGCCCCTTTAGTGAACTGATTGTTGTGAGCTATGGCTGAGAACCAGCAGAGTCAGGAAGGGCTCACAGACTCTCCGCTTTCTACTGGAAAGTAGGGCATACATTTCCCATAACAGTGCTCCTTCCCTGTTCCAAGAAGAGGAGAATTATTTCTATCACCAGTACAGGGTGTTGGCACTGAGATAAATCTATACAAACAAACTTACTAAAATCACCCCTATCCACTGTGAGCTTTTCCCATACAGTTCTTGTTTTCCCACAATTTACTCTCCTCGCCCATACTCCTTTATCATTTGACTTCCACAATTTATTGTCTTCTGTTAAAATGCCATACAAACTGCATAACCTAAGAAGACAGAGCAAGAGTCATTCCTTGCCCACCACGGTGACAGACAATATCAATTTACTAACTTATTTATCAGCAAATTCCAGTATCTCTTTCCTCCAAAATTTCAGCAGGATAAAGTCGTTTTAGTTGGTTGAGTTGACATATCTAGAAGAGCTGCCACGTGCTGTCTGTATTTTCAGCACTTCGTTGTCTTCTCTAGTCCTTGGGTGTGTTTTCCTGGGTGGAGTGAGTTTCTTCATTGGAGGAGCAGCACCAGGGCTGACTTTTGTATGTGGTTGCTCAGGCTTCCTCTACCTGCGGTTTCTGCATCCATTTTTGCTAAATGTTTTCACATGAATAATTCATCCTATGCAAAGTTCTCTAGGTTTCAAAAAATATATATAGCAATTTCCATACCATATACTTTTCTGCCAGATAAACTTCCTCAGGCAGGCATCATTGTAATCGTTATCCCACTGCATATGTAGGAAAGTGCTGAAGATAGAAAGTACAGCTCAGCACATGAGAGGGAGTGAATCTGTCAGGGTGGGAATTTTTAAGAGAGGTTGGTGGATTAAAACACAGTGAACTTCAGGCCAGTACTGTGGTATTACAAGGCGAGTAATGAATTTAACCTGCCTGTTTTCTTCAGAAGAAAAAGAAACCGATTCTCTTAGAATCACAGAGGACTAAGCTAAACCACCCACTCACTCCTTGCCACCACTGCTTGATATTTAACTGAAAAGGACTCCTGAGCCAGCACAGCAGTCACAGGGCAGGGTACTGGACTCAGGCAGCAGGCTGCACTTTTGCAGAGACAACTTAATCTCTCAGATTTATCATCTGTGAATTAGGAATAAACCTGCTCAACCTGACTCATGAGGTTGTGATAAGGATGCCTGTGAAGGTCAGCCACAGAGAAGCAAAAGCATCCCCCCATTTTTTTTTTTTTTGAGACAGGGTCTCACTTTGTAGTTCAGGCTGGCCCTGAGCTTATTATGTAGCCCAGGCAAGCCTCAAACTCAGCTGTCCTCCTGCCTCTGCCTCCTGAGTGCTGGGATTACAGGCATGAACACTGTGGTATGTGGTACTGATTGCTGGTGGGTATGAGTCACCATGCCTGGTATTGTTGTATGTGGTTACTGGGGATCAAACTCAGACTCAGGACCTTGGGCTGCTAGGCAGGTGCCTGAACCTTTGAGCTAAATCTCCAGCCTAAAAGCATCCTTTTAAAGAATTAGATTAAAAACACTGCCAGGCATATCTTTTCACAATGATTTTCAGAATCTGGTCATTCAATCTCCCATGTCAGGCTGACCTGGAGGTCTAGATAAAGATGTTTATTGGACACCTGCCCAGTACTGCCTCAGAATCGAAGCACAGTTTTTACCGGCTCCCTGCTGTCTCTCACTCTTAAGATCTCAGGACCACTGGTAACATGTAACTCTAGTTGCACCAGCCCCACTGTGTCCCCTTTGGGGTCCTGTGGCATTTCAGAAGCGTACGTCTCCATTAATAAACTCATCTATATGTAAATGGTAAAGATAATAATTTTAAATAGTGATTCTGATGCCAATGCCATCAGAATTATATCTTGATTTGAAGAAAGAAAAAGCAGGAAATCACATTATATCTTTCCTAATCATGGGAGGCAGGAAGAAATTGATAAAATTATAACATTTAAGTACTTAATGCTTATCTTGAAAAATGTAATTTTTAGAAAACTAAAAGTTGAGGCTGCAGATACAGCTCAGAAAAACAAGGAAAAGCCAATTAACTATTTAAAACATGAACATGTAATTTGTAAAATGTAAGGAATTAATAGTAGGCAGTAGTCTTGAACTATTAAATACTACTCAAATTTTACTCAGATACTACTCAAATTCTACTCAGCCTTAATTGAAGGATAAATTGTCCAAATTTGATGAGATATCACATTTCTTTTACTGGAAAAGATAACAATTTGCTCACAATTAAAAAATTCTCTCTAAATGTTGTTAGTAAACTTCAATTTTAAAATGTCAGAGTGTTATATTTAATTTTATAAATCATAATTAATTGTGAGTTGTAGGAAAGATATTCTCTTTACCTCCCTCTCCATTCTTGTGTTGGGCTATATCTAGGAACCCAAGAAAATAAGACCTGAAGGAATAACAGCACAAATGTATGTCTGGACCAGAGCAGTAAATTCTAGGGATCCTACTAGAAGACAGATGTGAAGAAGAAAGGTAGAAACTAATAGAAAGTCACCTCAGAGTTTGTTTACCCAAGTTCATTGCTGCCCGATGCTGAAAGGCTGAAGAGTCTGTGCTAGAAGCCAGGAGTGAAGGTGAAGGCAAGGTGAAGCCAAAGACCTGAGCTCCTCCAAAGAAACACAAGCAGGTTCATTCCTCCCTCATTTCCTCCTATAGCATCCAGGTGACAAGCTGCTTTCTGAGCCAATTTCTTTGTTTTTTTTTTTTTTTTCTTTACTGAGTTTACTGGTACATTTTGGGAATACATTATGATTACATTCATCATTGAGGATTTGTACCTATACATGATATATCTTGATTCTTATTTCTTTCATTTTCTACCCTCCATTCAACACCTCTAGCCCCCTAAATATAAGCTGTGTTTCTGTTTTTTCCTTTTTACCATCAAATTATTCTTTCCCACTTTGCTTTCCCTTGCCCACCCTCCCTAGTTCCCCTTCCCTTTGTACATTTTCTTCCTATTTCACAGTATCTGTTATACATTTTAGAACTCATTTACACCTGCATTTTATGGCACTAGAGAAATTATATGGTATTTATACATGTGTGTTCTATTTATTTCACTTACTATGTTTCAAGGTGCATCCATTTAGCTATAAATGTCTCAAGTTTATCTTTATGGCTGAGTAGTACTCCATTTAATAGAAAAACCACAAATTCTTTATCTACTCACCTGTTTGATGGGTTTTGGGCTGTTTCCAAGATTTAGCTATTATAGCCTGTGCTGCTATAAACAAGGACATGCATATAGAACTCTGGCATGATGCTTTTTTTTTTTTACATTATTCAGTAAACTTTATTGGTACATTATATACACAGCTCACAATCATACACAGCATTGGGGAATTTGTACCAGTATGTGACACAGGTCAATCCTCATTTCTACCCACATCCCTGCCCACCCACCTCCTCCTCACCCCCTATATACATACTTTTTTATTTTTTTCTGAATCATATTTATTTCTTCCCCTTATTACATTCCCACACCAAATTCCTTTTGGATATTTCCCATTCTACAAAAACTATCATACATTCTAGAGCTCCTTTACCTCTACAGGTGCTTATATCAAAGAAAAGATCTGGTATTTGCATATCTGTATTCTATTTATTTCACTTATTAGTGTGTCCTCCAGGTGTCTCCATTTGCACATAAATGAATGAATCTTGTCATCCTTTATGGAAGAGTAATACTCCATTAAAAAACCCCCACATCTTCTTTATCCAATCTCCAGTTGATGGGCATTTGGGTTGTTTCCAAGATTGGGCTATCACGAACTGAGCTGCTATGAACAAGGGAGTACATCTGTCTTTCCAATGTGATTTTTAAAATTCCTTTGGGTATATTCCTAGCAGGGGGATAGCAGGGTCTAGTCCTAGTTTTTTGAGGAATCTCCACAGTGGTTGCACCAGTCTACATCCCTGCCAGCAGTGAAAAAAGAGTTCCTTTTCCCCACAGCCCAGCAAACATTTAATATTGGTTGATTTCTTGATAGCAGCCATTCTTTCAAGAGTGAGGTGGAATCTCATTGTTTTCATATGCATCCATCAAATGACCAGTGATGTTGAACATTTTTTCTTCTGTTTATTTGCTGTTTCTACTTCTTCATCTGAAAAATGTTTGTTCATTTCAGATGCCCATTTTTGAATTGGGTCTTTAAATTTGGGGGGTCTGATTTTTTTTAATTGAATTCTTTATTGGTACAATTTATATACATCTCAAAATCACATATAACATTGGGAAATTTGTACCAGTATATGCCACAAGTTAATTCTCATTTTTACCCATATCCCTACCCACTCCCCCCTCCTCCCCCCTTTATACATGCTCTTTTTTTTTCTTTCTGTATCATTTGGGGGGTCTGATTTTTTTAAAATTCTTTTTATATTCTAGATAGTAGTCCTTTGAGAAACAGTTTTTTTTCCACATTGTAGGTTGTCTTTTTGCTCTGTTAGTGCTTTCTCTTGCTGTGCAGAAGCTTTTCAGTAAAATGAGATGTCAGTCAATTCTTTCTGCTAGTCCTTGTGCTACAGAAGTTTTGTTCGTAAAGTCTTTTTCTACACCAATATTTTCAAGACTTCTAGCTAACCTATCATCTACCAGTTTTAGTGTCTCCGTTTTAACATTTAAGTCTTTAATCCACTTAAATTTTAGTTTTAGTTCATGGTGAAAGATACAGGCTTAGTTTTAATCTCTGGCAGGTTGAAAACCAATTTTTCTTAGTGGTTATCTTTCCTCCATTGAGGGTACATGGCTCCTTTGTCAAAGATGGGTGGTTTAGGATGTCTAGAGTTGTTTCTGCATCTTCTAGTCTGTTCCCTTGATCTTCAGGTCTGTTTCTTTGCCAGTACCATGCTGTTTTTATTACAGTGGCTTTGCAGACAAAGTAGATTTCAGACCAAAACTAATTAAGAGAGACAGAGAAGGTGACTACATCCTTGTAGGAGGAACAATCCAAGAGTAAGAAATGACATTCATGAGTACACATATACCAAACCTAGTATACCCAACTACAGAAAGCAAATATTAATGGACATGAAAAAACAAATAAGCATTAATACAATAGTAATAGGAAACCTCAATACCCCACTGTCACAAATAGACAAAAATCAACATCAAAATACCAGATCTGCACCAAACTTTTGTTTAAATTAACTTAATAGATGTGTACAGAGTGTAGTCCACCCTCCAGAATCAGAGTACACATTCTTCCCAGCTGCACGTGGGTCATTCTCCACAAGAGACCACATGCTAGCTCATTCAACATGTTGGAGTAAATGCAAAGGAATTGCAGTTATCCCTTATATATTGTCAGACCATAGTGCAATGAAATTGGAGGTCAATAGCAAAAGAAGTCTTAAGAACTTTACAAACACGTAGAAATTGAATAACACCCTCCTGAATAACCAATGGGTCACAGAAGAAATTAAAGAAGTTAGTTTCTGCAATTAAATGATAATGCCAGTATAACATACAGAAATCTATAGGACATGATGAAAGCAGCTGTATGAGGGAATTTTATAGCAGTGAATATCCATAGTAGGAAAACAGAGTGAGCATAGATAAACAACCTAATGCTGAACCTCAAGCTCTTAGAAAAAGAAGTGCTGAGCCAATTTAGTTGAGCTTTTCTTACTCAGGTTGACAAAATCAATCAACTATCACATATATGTTTCTAAGTTTAGCAATATGTATACTTTACATTAGTACACTTTATTGTATTTAAATTATAGCTCAATAAAACCAATTTAACAAAACAGAAGCAAAAACTGAAAACCAAATGTAAACACATGTTACTAAAACTGCAGTATACAGATAAGTAAAAGATAATAAAATTAGGCAGAGGAAATAGACTATTGATTAGTTCCAGAGCTGTCTTTTCAACAGCAACAAAAAAAGATGGAAGACAATAAACTGTCATTAGGTACTCAAAATGATGACTGCTGACCGACCTTTGTATACCTTGCTTAAATCACTGAAAACAAATAATGGAGAAATATGGATATTTTCAAATGATCAAGCCTAAGAGCCTTTTCTGCCACCAAATTTTCACTGAATAACACTAAAAGATAAATAGTAGAAGGAAGAATTTTTTTTTTTTGAGACAGGGTCTCACTTTGTAGTTCAGGCTGGCTCTGAGCTCACTATGTAGCCTAGGCAAGCCGTGAACTCAGCAATCCTCCTGCCTCTGCCTCCCGAGTGCTGAGATTACAGGCCGTGAGCCACCACATCTGGCACTGTGGTATGCGGTATTGATTGTTGGTGGGCATGAGTCTCCACGCCCAGCATTATATGTGGTTACCGGGGATTTAACTCAGGACCTCGCACTTGTGAGGCAGGCGCCGGAACCACTGAGCTAATCCTCCGGCCCTAGAAGGAAGAAATTTTAACTCAGAGTACCACAGTGATATTCAAAGAAGATTTGTGTTCAAAGAAAGTATTAAAATATGTTCAAGGCACAGCAAAATGACTGCATAAAACACAAGTATTTATAATGACTACTTTAGGGAGTTTAAAAATATGTAATCATAATGCTGGACAAATATAACATATGAATGAGTGATTTTGGAGTTAAGATATTCTAAGATTGTTAGGGAACAGATTATCATAGTGATTAACTTTGTCTTTGTTAGTTACTAAGCTATGTTTTAAAACAACGAGGAGTAAAAATTAAGAGGGCAGAAATAGACTTTGTAATGTCCATTAATAAAGGGAATTTATGGGCCAGGAATTTGGCTCAGTGGTTCTGGTGTCTGCTTGGCAAGCTCAAGGTCCCAAGTTTGATCCCTGGTATCACATACCATAATGGCAGGTGTTGTGACTCACGCCTGTAATCCCAGCACTCAGAAAGCAGAGGCAGGAGGACTGCCGAGAGTTCAGGGCTAGCCGGAACTACAAAGGGAGACCCTGTTTCAAAAAAAAAAAAAAAAAAAAGACAGAGAATTTGCCACAACCTGATATATCTGAAAGAAAACTAAAAATAAATGGAACAAATATATGACAGGGCAAAAAGGAAGGTGTTAAAAATAAATATAATTATTAGTAAGGAAAATGGATTACTGATGGATAAAAATGGAAAACTCACTATGAAAACATGTTGAGAATAGGAGAAAATATTTAAGAAAAATTTTAAAACAAAAGATAAAGTGACATGAAAAATGAAACAGAATAATGTTACTGTATTTATATTTTGTTCAGCAAAAAACAAAATTTAAATAAAAAGTATATTTTGGAAATTTACCAAATGTTTGTCTAAGAACATGTTCCAAAGTGAAGGAGGTCACTATTAATAATTTTTCCAGACAGTAAGAAATGTCAAGACTCTATTTGAAAAAGTATTGGATATAAATCGTATCATTGTATGATGTAAGAAAAGCACAATTCTTAGGAAAACTTAAAACTCTCTACATGAGTATGAAACTATCTTCTCAGCTTAAAATTACACTTGAAAAATTGACAGACTTGTAAGACATTAGCAAACCTATCAATATATATGGGAATTTTTTTTTTTTTTTTTTTGTGACAGGGTCTCGCTTTGTAGTTCAGGCTGGCACTGAGCTCACTATGCAGCCCAGGCAAGCCTGGAACTCAGCAATCCTCCTGCCTCTGCCTTCCCAGTGCTGGGATTACAGGCATGAGCCACTACACCCGGCACTGTGGTATGTGGTATTGATGGCTGGTGGCTGTGAGTCACCATGCCCAGTATTGTATGTGGTTACCGGGATTGAACTCAGGACCTCACGCTTGCGAGGCAGGCGCTGGAACCACTGAGCTAAATCTCCGGCCCTATATGGGAAATTTTAACACAGTTCTCAAAGCAACTGATAAAAATTACTAAGACTATAAAACAGACAAAAATCACTAAGACTATCAAATATTTTAACAACCAAGATCATTGAAAAGCTTTTTCTAGATGGACAGTGTGGCTAATTAAAAGTGGCTGCAACTCTTGACATTCTTTCCCTGAGCGGGGCGTCTTTTCCTTCTTCAGGGCCTTCACTGCCTGTCTGTAGCTGGTGAAGTTGACTTTCCCTGCTGCAGAGTGAATCTGTAAGGAGTGGTAGCTCTTATTCTCATCTCTGGTTTCCCAAAGGCTTCCATGCTTTGAAAAAACCAAGTTAGTCACCTGAAGAGACTGTGTGAAGAGAAAAGAGAAGCCCAGCTGGTCTTGAGGTGTTTTAAGGCTCTGATCATTTCATTCATCTTCCCTGAGGCTCCTGACATCAAGCATCCATCCTTCTTTGCCTTGAATACATTTATAACACACAGAATCATTCTTTTATATGTTTGTATTTTTAAAACAGGATCTGGCTTTGTAATTCGGACTGGACCTGAGCTCACTGTGTAGCCCAGGCAAGCACTGAACTCAGCAATCCTCGAACTCAGCAATCCTCCTGCCTCTGCCTCCTGAGTGCTGGCTGGGATTACAGATGTGAGTCACCACACCTGGCATTGTGGTATGTGGTACCAGGGACTGAACTCAAGACCTTGCGCTTGTGAGGCAAACAATAGAACCACTGAGCTAAATCCCCAGCCCCCAAAATTGTTCTTATAGTGCCAACAAATTGTATCACATCACTAAGCTTTTCCTCATGGTAGTACTAAATACACAATATAACATTTATCATTTTTGCACTTTAAGTATGTAGTTTGGTGACATTTGGTACATTCCCACTGCTGCATAACCATCACCACCAGCATCTACTTCAGGAACTTTTCCATCATCCCAAAAGAGACCACAAAATTCTAGGGAAGTTTGTTGCACAACAATAGATAACACAAATAGTTGTATGGCTAATAATCAGAGAATTCTAAGGAAAATTCATGAACAAAACATCCACCCATTGCAAATGAAGATCTGAAACTATATTTCCAAACAATCCCTTCCTATAGAGAAAATTTATGAGAAGCTAAAGGTGAGTTGTCAGACATAATACATTTAGTAAATGTGAATGCATAAAAATCAATTACATTCTGTATTAGGCAGCTTTTTTGTCACTGTGACAAAATACCTGAGAAATAACAGTTTAAAGGGGGGAAAGGTTCATTTTGCCTTATGGTTTCAGAAATCTCCATCCATAGTTAGCCATTTGCATTACTTTAGGCCTGAGGTGAGATAGAACATGATTATGGGAGAATGTGGTAGAGCAGAGCTGCTCACCTTATGCTGGTGGGAAGCAGAGAAAGGAAAACCCAGAGAAGCTGTTCTAGTGGACTTCTCCCTTATATGTTTGTCCCATCTGAATCCTCGCCCTGTTGGATAGGACTGTCCATGTTCAGGCAGGGTCTTCCTTCAGCTTGCTAGCCCACATGCCAGTAATCTCTCGAAACATCTCATGGATACCCCAGAAATGTTCCTAGGTGTTTCTCAAGCTAATCAAGTGGACAACCAAGGTTAACTATCTCACATTACTGTACATCAAAACAGTTATACAATGGACATATTTTAAAAAGTAACACCAGTTAAAAATGCATGATATCAGCAACTGATTTATTAATAGTTGATAGACTCGGGAAAATTATACATCTTTCTTTGCTGATACATGGTAAAGGAGATCTACAAGTATACCATGTGTATGGATACAAATACATAAAGTTGCAGTTTTTCTTCAAATTCAATATAATTCTAAATTCCATAAAGTTTTGCTTACTTTTGTTTTGTGGACCTCGATAATGTGATTCTAAGATGAAAAAAATGTTGTTGGAATACCTCCAATGACATGAAAGAGCAAAAACCAAAGAATAACCAAGATTTTTTTGAAGAAAAACTATGAAGAGGGAGCCTTTTCCAGACATCAGCACTCATAAAGATATAATAATTCAGACAGTAAAACAGTGCTATATTGGGCCGGAGGGTTAGCTCAGTGGTTCCGGCGCCTGCCTCGCAAGCGTAAGGACCTGAGTTTGATCCCCGGTTACCACATATAATGCTGGGCATGGTGGCTCACGCCTGTAATCCCAGCACTTGGGAGGCAGAGACAGGAGGATTGCTGAGTTCGCGGCGGCTTGCCTGGGCACCATAGTGAGCTCAGGGCCAGCCTGAACTACAAAGCAAGA
>PVIC010046776.1:0-14088 GCA_004025085.1 Thryonomys swinderianus
TTTTTTTTTTTTTTTCTTTTTTTTTTTTTTTTTTTTTTTGAGACAGGGTCTCACTTTGTAGTTCAGGCTGGCTCTGAGCTCACTATGTAGTCCAGGCAAGCCTCAAACTCAGCAATCAATCCTCCTGTCTCTGCCTCCCAAGTGCTGGGATTACGGGCGTGAGCCACCACGCCTGGCACTGTGGTATATGGTATGTGGTATTGATGGCTGGCGGGTGTGAGTCTCCATGCCCAGCATTGTATGTGGTTTCTGGGGATCGAACTCGGGCTTGTGCTTGTGACACAGGCGCCGGAACCACTGATCTAATCCTCCGGCCCTTTTGACTTTTTATATATTCTGGATATTCCTGTGTTTGAAGATTCACTGGCAAAATATTTTTCCCATTTTGTTCATTTGCTTTTCACTCTATTGGTTGTTTCTTTTGCTGTCCAGAGAATTTTGATTTGATATGATCCCATTTGTTGGTTCTTGGTACTGTTTCCTATGCAATCAGAATTCTGCTCAGTTCTGCTGTGCTGTGCCTATTACTTCAAGGGTTTTACTTATTTTTTAATAGGCAAAGTGTTTCTGTTTTAATATTTAGTTCTTTAGCCAGGCATGGCCTCACACATCTGTAATCCCAGCCCTTGGAAGGCTGAGGCAGGAGGATTACTATTGAGTTTTAAGGCCCCACCCCATGCTACAACTGAGTTTAGGATCACCCTAAACTACATGGTGAGATCCTGTTTTGTTTTGTTTAAATGTTCTTTGAACCATTGTGATTTTAGTTTTGAATACAAATACTTGGTGAGAGATGTGGGTCTAGATTCGTTTTCTGCATATGATAGCCAGTTTTCCCAACAACATTTATTAAGGAGGCTGTCTTTCTTTCATGTATGTTTTTTGTCCTTTGTCAAAGATAAATAGCTGAGTGTGCCTGGGGCTGTTTCTGCATCCTCTGTTCTGTTTCATTGGTCCATAAGTCTGTTTTGTGCTAGTGCCATGCTAATATTATCACTTAGCTTCATAATACAACTTCTAGTCTGGGATTGTGAGGACCCCCTTATACCCTTGCTATCCAGGATTGCTTTTGCTGTTCTGGGTCTCCTCTGGTTCCATGTGAATTTTTGGACTGGTTCTCTAAAATTCTGAGAAGAGTGCTGTGGGTTTTTGACTACATTAAATTTGTATATCAATTTTGGAAAATATGGAAATTTTTGACTATATTGGTTCTGCCTATCTAGCATAGATAGAAATTGTAGAGTATCTAGAAACAAAAGATATTTTTCCATTTTCTGATGTCCTCTTCAATTTCTGTTTTCATAGTACTATAACTTTCATTGTAGAGGTCTTTCACCTCCTTAAGTTAATTCCTGAGTATTTAATTGTCCTTGGTGTTATGGTGAATGATTTTTTTTTCAAATTTCTTTCTTAATAAGTTCATTGTTGTATATGTGCTGCCGAAGCGAGCACAAGTTCATTGTTGTATAGAAACACTATCAATTTTGTATCCTGCTACATTGCTGAATTTGGTTATTCTAAGAGTCTTTGGTGGATTTTTTTGGATCTTCTATGTAGAGGATCATGTCATCTATAAATAATGATTATTTGATTTCTTATTTTTTACCATAAGGTCATATGTCAATATCTTTTTTTATGGCTACATAATATCCTATTATATGGATATACCATATTTATTTATCTAACCATTTCTGATGGACATTTGGGATTTTCTACATTTGTTTTTTCTTTTTTGGTCAGTTTGTTTTGTTTTGTTGAGACAGAGAGTCTCACTATATAATTCTAGCTGGCTTTGAACTTATTTTGTTCAGACTGGCCTTGAACTCATAGAGATCCTCCTGCCTCAGCCCACCAACTGCTGGGATTACAAGCAGTTGCCACCATATCTGGTGTAGAAAATTGTCTACATTTTGGCTCTTGTGAATAATGGTACTGTGAAATAGGTACATAGACATGTCAATGGAGACCATACTTTCAGTTCTTTTGGAAATATACTCTGAAGTGGGATCACTGGATTATATGGTAATTCCATGTTTAGTTGTGCCTGGGGCTGCCGTACCATTTTTACGATTTTGCCTTTCTACCAGCAGTGTCCTAAGGTTCAAATTTCTCCATGTCCTTTTCCTCCCTGGTCATTTCCTGATTTTTTTTTTATAATGTCCATCCTAATAGATGAGAAGTGGTACCATTTCTTAATTTTTCCTCATATATAGTGGCTTTAATTGCAAAGTTTTTTATGTCTTTATAAAGTGGACATAGAAGAGGAGATTTTTTTTTTTGTTGGTTTCGGGTTTTTTTTTTTTTTTTTTTTTTTCAGGCAGGGTCTCGCTTTGTAGTTCAGGCTGGCTCTGAACTCACTGTGGAGCCCAGGCAAGCCTGGAACTCAGCAATCCTCCTGCCTCTGCCTCCTGAGTGCTGGGATTACAGGTGTGAGCCACCACACCCGGCACTGTGGTATTGATTGCTGGTGGGCGTGAGTCATCACACCCAGCATTGTATGTGGTTACTGGGATCGAACTCAGGATCTTGAGTTTGCGAGTCGGGTGCCAGAACCACTGAGCTAACCCTCCGGCCCTATTTGTTTTTTGAGACAGGGTCTCACTTTGTAATTCAGGCTGGCCCTGAACTCACTGTTTAAGCCCAGGCAGGCCTCAAGCTCGCAGCCCTCCTGCCTCTCTCTGCCTCCCGAATGCTGTGATTATAGTCAGGAGCCACCTCACAGGGAGCCACCATGCCCAGCATTGTGGTATGGGGTACTGGGAATCGAACTCAGGACTTTGCACTTGCCAGGCAGATGCTGGGACCACTGAGCAAACAGAGCTCACACAGTTCTAAGATGTTGTGAAGAGTAATGAGTGAGCTGGTCATGGCGGCGCATACCTTTAGACCCAGCCCTGCAGGAGGCCAAGGAGGGAGGGCCCTGGAGCTCAGGAGTTTGAGACCAGGCCGGGCCACAAGGTGAGGCCTCCTCTCAGGGAAAGGACAGAACAAAAGGAAATGAACAGTGATACCACCCTTGTAGTTTTCAAATGGTTTGTGGTTTTCAAGGGACTTTAACCAAAGTATCATCATTGCTCACTGTAAAACCACAAGAAAACAGGTATATTATTGATTAGCCTCACGTACGGGGTCAGGAAGGTGAGACTCAGAAGTTTTAAGCAACCTTTATCACGACCAGCTTTTAGAAGAAGGAAGGGGGTAGTGTGATGAGCCAAGAGAGCCATGTTTTTAGGCCTCCCTCAAGGGAACAGAGCCTGAATGTTCGGAGTCTGCGCCCTGCTCTTCTCCGTACCACAGGGCCTCTGAACAGGGTACATCGGGGAGAGGGGCTGTTTTGGGATAGTTTCCAATGTAAATTCATCGTGTCTAAGAGAGATCTGTGTTAGCTTTTCCAGTTCATCTTCTGAGCTAACCGTTTCGTTGACAGCAAGATGTTTGCTTTGCCCATGTTACTTTCAGCCCTAGGTTTGGGTGGAAAAGAACTCTTCCTCCAGTGGCACAGGTGCATAGTGTGCATATATACGCGTGCACACGCGCGCATACACACACACACTCACTCTCTCTCTCTCTGTCTCTCTGTCTCTCTCTCTCTCTCCTTGCGAGCACACAGGCAGGCGTCAGACACAGTCGTCTGCACCTTCCACATGCCTCCCCCCGTCGGCCTCCTGCACACCCTCCACATGTGCACATCTCACCTCTCCCTTCCTGCTTCCAGGTGGGCGTGACCATTTTGATTCCGGAAGGGCCCCTGCTTTGTTCACTGTGATCTGGATATTAAGCTCGGGTGTTGGGGAGCTGCATTAAACAATCTGGAGCACTTCTAGTTTAAATGAAATACTACTTTGAGAACATGGTTTCGTTTTCTATTTAGGGGTTGTGAAAGCTTAGCTGCTCAGGTTACACTACAGATGAAATCTAAGTGGTCTTTGGACATGTCTTCCTAATATGCTTTACTCCATCTCCAAAGTGGTGAAAGGTGACTTGGGACCAGAGGAAGCGGTCAGCCCACCTGCAGGTTCGGGGTGAGGCAGAACCCCCAAGTCCCAGGAGAGAAAGGGGAGGGTGCCAAATCGCAGCCCTCATTCCTGGAATTCCAGTCCCTGCTCTGTCCCCTGCTTCTGGGTCACTGTAACCACCCTTCTGCCACATTTTTGTGCACCCAACCCCATTAGGATGAGTCACTGACGGAATGCGGATGACAAGGCTGGAAAGCCAAAAGGAGAAACGGTGGCAGGAATTCAGTTCCGGAAAGCCTCCTCTGTATTCTGGTTCTGCTTTCTCTTTTCAGCTCCTGTGTACCGTAGAGCTGTGGCCGCTCGAGGGAGGAGCAAGAGCAGAGACCGACTCTCTCAGGACCTCAGGGAGTTCTCCCCTCCCGCCTCGCCTTACAGGACGGGCGCTCCCAGCCTGGACCGCACCAGCAGCAGGGCGTCCCTGGAGGACGAACCTGTGGAAGACCTCATCAGCAAGTTCACGTTTCGGGAGAGTCTGGATTGCACCCAGCGTTCCTCAGTCTCCTCTAAGCCTGCTGGCCTTGGAAGACCAGGTCAAGTGGAAACAAGCCAGAGGTTCTTAGAGAATGGCTTTCCAAATGACCTCTGTCATAGCAGTGAAAGCCATCTTCCCTCGGATACAGCACCACCCTCTAGCCAGCAGGGCTCCCCATCCTGGCTGAATGCTCAAGGCACTGGGAAGGAAAGTTTGTTTTTTCCAACCATTCGTGGTTTTCCTCTTGATTCTGCACAAACACCCAAAGGCTTACCCTCCAGAAAGCCAGTGGAAGTGCTTTCATCAGACCACATGAATCCCAAGGGCAAGAGCGGGGCTCCAGAAGTTCAGCAAGTCCCTCTTTTCAATAATAATGCTGATGGAGTGGCCATGAATGTGAACTTTGGAACAACAGCCCAGAGAGAAATAGTACTACCGAGTTACCAGGATAGCAGAGCCAGTCCCCGGCATCACCAGACTGGCAGCATTTCCAGTGATGATGCTGGAATGGCTTTTCTGATTGGTAAGTACAGAGAAAAAAGCCTTTTGAGCTGGTAAATCCATGTACAATGCACCAGAAGGCTCTGGTCATGGGTGAAACTTGTTATGTGGATAATGCTACTAGTTTTGATTTAGAAACAGCAGTCATGGGCGGGGATCTATTCTGGAAGTCAGAGTGAGACGCCAGGTCCCATCCACTGCTGGGGAAACCCCTGTCCCCGCGCAAGAGCACAGGCTGCCTCAGACTCCTCTTTCCTGAAGCAGCAGGGCTGTGGCCGTGAGACGGAAAGTCGAGCTCTGGCCGGGCCTCTGGTAGCCCTGCCAGTGTGCCCTAGGGCAGGACGCCCAGCCTCACTCAGCATAGGTCCCTCGATAAAGGGGACTCCCACGTCTCCAGGTGACAGCAGAGTGCGTGGCAGGCAGCTCTCCCTCGAGAGCCAGGGGAGAAGAGGGTTGGATCAGCACCTGTGAGGAAGACAGGGAGGGCCTGCTGGGAGAAGGTAAGTGCACATGCAGTAAGTGCTACTCTTACTGAGAACTGAAATAGGCTCTGGTTTAGGGAATAAATATAACTTGGATGTCCCGTCTCATTTTGTGGAGGGGCTCTCTGGCCTTTGGGAACAAGGTTGAATCCTAGGAGTTTTCTTGAACATGGCCCTCACTTTGATATTCCTTCCTGTATTTTCAGTTTTGATGATGAGCATACATGTATCCTCTTTTGTTTTCTAGATTCCATATGTGATGTTGCAAGTACCACGTCTAGGATGGGTATTCCTGGCCCAGAGGAAATTTGTGTGGATTATCTGCATAACCGTTGTCAGTCTAACAGTGAGTAATATAAGCCTCTGCCTTTTGGTCATCGTGAGTAATGCTGCTGTGAACGTAGATCTGGCCTGCTTTCAGGTATTTTGGATAAATACCCATATGTAGATGGCTGGGTCATATGGTAATTCCATATTTAGTTTTTGGGTCTATCATTTTCAGTGGTAGCTGGATCATTTATCATTCTCATCAGCCAAGTGGAAAGGTTCCCATCAGTACGCATTCTTCCCTCCTTCTCTTCTTCCCTTTCTTCCCCTCCATTCTAGTAGGGTATGAGGTGTGGATTATCATAACTACTTCCATTCTCTTTGTTTTTTGGTTCTAGTGATCCACCTTAGGATCTTTTGCTTGCCACGCAGGCACAGTGCCATTGAGCTACGTCCTGGGCCTGTTTCCTTTCTTTTGATTACCCAAGACTCCAAGGGTACACATCTTCTGGGCTTCTCTGTGATGTCTTTTATTTTAATGTAGTTGCACATCTTTTTTTTTTTTTTTTTTAAGACAGGGTCTCACTGCAGTTCAGGCTGGCCCTGAGCTCGCTATGTAGCCCAGGCAAGCCTCGAACTCAGCAATCCTCCTGCCTCTGCCTCCCGAGTGCTGGGATTACAGGTGTGAGCCACCACACCCGGCACTGTGGTATGTGGTATTGATTGTTGGTGGGCATGAGTCTCCACGCCCAGCATTGTTTGTGGTTTCGGGGGATCGAACTCAGGACCTTGGACCTTGGACCTTGCACTTGTGAGGCAGGCGCCGGAACCACTGAGCTAATCCTCCGGCCCTAGTTGCACATCTCTTGAACATTTTAGAAACAATTTGAATAAGTTTGAAAAACAACTATTTTCGGCATTCTTGAATTATGGGCTTGTAGAACTGATTTCCTTATCCAGCAAACATTCATTTAATGACTGTCTTCAGCATGCCCATCCCTTTGCCATTGTGAAAGGGGAGGTAAGCCAAACAATCAGGCAGTTTTCTTTTGGTTTGTAATTAAGGTAGGACATCCAGACATCCACAAGTAACTGCACAAAATAAATAAATATCAGAGATAATATGATACATAATATCATACCTTATCATACATGGATAATATCATACATAATATCATGTATAATAGGTTATTATAATATCAAGCCCAAACTGTATTTTCAAATGCTGGCTTAGGGAATGCAAAATACAGGTCAGAGCAGAATAGAGGGAGATTAGTTGGGGGAATCACTTTGGAAGAGATGAATTTTAGACCAGAATTTCAGGGAAATGTAAGTGGTTGCCTGAGCAGGAGAGTATTATGTCTAACTGTACGTTGGGCAGAAACACAGATTTCCATTCGGGTTAAGAGACTTATCGGGAGGGGGGAGTTTCTGTTTCCTGATTGGTTTCTGTGAGTAATAAGCATCCTGAAGGGGGAGCACAGGGCACAGCAAGCAGGGAGCTGCAGAGCAGAGGTGCAGGGGGAAGAACCGGCGGCGTGGGGAAGGCAGCCTGGGTGGGGACGGGCCGCAGTGAACTCGGTGGATCGGGTCGGAGTCCTCCACGTGGCCCTGCAGACCTTCTTTCTGTCTTTGTAGGCAGCTGCAGCAAGATCCACTACCCGCTGCCCTACCGGTGGCAAGTGTTTACGTCACACACCTGGGAGGACTTCCAGGACATGGAGAAGGTTGAGAAGGCCTACTGCGACCCCGCAAACCATGTGTGAGTGGGTACTGCACCCTGGGTTACGAGATCAAGAGAAGGCATAGCGATAGGCTTAGGCTTCGGCCTACGGGGCAGCTGTGTGGCTGCCTCTGGGGATCCTGCACATGTTCGCAGACTGAAACGGACAGCACCTGGTTCCTTGTTGAGTTGCTGTCTGTCAGTGAGTCACGCAGAAAAGCGCAGTGCGATGTCACTTCGTGGTCTTCTCAGCTTGTCAGAGAACCTTTAAAACACTGAGGGATTTAGAACAAGTGAGCCTGTGGTTTAATGTAGTAATTGTTCAGTATGATTTGAACAATTCCATTGTTCAAATTTAGTGGAGAAATTTATTGTGTATTAGCATTTTCTACCTCCCTGACGCTGGCTGTTTGTTCTGGAGGTGTCCAAGTGGATACTTTGTATTTCTTCTCCTTTGGAGGTTGAAATAGTGATGGTTTCCTGACCATACTTATGATGTACAGGAATATAGGATGCATCCTCATTTTACAAGGAAATTGGGAGTGTGTTGTATGTGTGTGTGTGGGGGGTGATGTTTGAGTGCTATTCATCCTGTGCACAGACTTTAGTCAACGAATGCGGATTGTGTGTTGCTGAACTCAATCAGTAGAGGGCAGTATCAGCTGTTCTCTGGTTTCTAGATTCTACACCCCGACCCTAACTCCTACCCCTCACCGCACCCCAACCCCTACAAACAAATAAAGGAATACAGTCGTTTCTCACCTTCAAAACTCTGTGTTGACCTTTGAGATCAGATAATTACTTGCTGTGGGGGACTCGGTGGTGGTATTCTAGGCCTGTATCCTGGAAACCAGTAAATACCACCCTTCCTATCCCACCACAAGTTGTCTTTGAGTATTGTCACATGTCCCCTAGGGTCAAAAATCAATCTGAGATCTTCTGATCTAAGGTATCTGACTTAGAGCAATAATCCTCAAATGTTCTTGTCTTGGGGGCCCTCTGTGCTCTTAAAATATACTGAAGATCTCAAAGACTTCCTGTGTATGTGAATTGTAGATATCAGGATTCATCATATTCATAATTAAACCTGTGAAAATTTAAATATTTATGGATTGTGCTCGCTTCGGCAGCACATATACTAAATATTTATGGATTCACTCGATGACAACAAACTCATTACATGTTAACATAAATAATATTTCTATGTAACTATGTGTATATAATTATCTACCTCCATGTAGATAACAGTAACAATGGCTTCTCCACAACAAAAAGAGTTATGGGGAAGTGTGTTACAGGTTTGTACTTTTGGACATCTCTTTAATGTCTGCCTTAAGAGAGGGTGAGTGGATTCTCCTGTCTGGTCCTTTATTCAATCTATTGTGAAATTGTATTTTGTGCAGTCTCTAGAAAACTTTTGGAATAATGACAGTAAGAAAGCAAAAAAGGCAAATACTGGCTTAAGAGTATTATGAAAATGACTTTGACTTGCCAATTCTCCCAAGGAGCCTCAGACTATACTTTGGTGACTAGTCAAATAATTATAAATAATTTTAAAAATGGACCTAATGTGACTTTCCAACTTTCTAACACTGAACCAACCCTTCGTTTCATGGGCATTTTTATTTGGGGACATAGTTTGAGGAAACAGTTCACTTTGTGACACCCTTAAATTGTAGGCAAGTTACTTTATTTCTCTGTAGTTGAGTTCTTCTTTTGCGTGTGATACCTGGAGCTTCAGGGAGAAAAGTTAAGACTTGATTTACAGCACCAAAAACAAGGGAAATAAAACTTAACCATCCTTATCAGTCCTAAAGTATTAGTTTTGCATAGGAAAGAGTAGACTGTAGGAAGTGGTTGTCAGTGTTACTTACCTACTTTCTGTCTTTTAGCATTCTGATAGAAAATCATACACTCGATTTCCAGAGAATGACTTACGGTCTTAAGCCCATTCGACGCCTCTCTACCCCTTCGTGGGGCGGGAACCAGGCCAGTTCTCTCTTCACCAAGTGGATTTGGTATTGGAAGAATGAATTTGGTAGATGGATTCAATATGGGGAAGGGGTGAGTACCATTCTTCCTTGTGGGACGCTTTTGGTCAAACTTGCCAATTTAAAGAGAAAAACCTATTAAAATATTTGAAGTAAGGAGGAAGTTTTTTGTTTATTTACTTTTTTTTTTCCAGTGAGCATAGAGCATATTCTCCAATTGTAATTGGAATCCAAAACTTTTCTTGGTCCTGAGGATTGAATCCAAGTCTTGCATTTTGAGTTACTTTCCCGGTCCTTAAAGGATTTAAAATTTTGTGACAGGCTCTTTCTAAATTGCCCAGGCTAGGCTCAAATTGGCAATCCTTTTGTCTCAGTTCTCTAGAATGCTGAGATTATAGGTGTGTGCTGCCCTACTCTGCTTGCTAATTATCTTTAAAGAAGCCTTTAGACATGAGTTGACTATATATGGCCGGCCCTCTTTCCCCACTATTAGGGATGGGGCAGAAACTTGAGATAGCTGTGTATTAACAGTGGATGTTGAGCCAGGCATGATGGTGCATACCAGTAATCCCAGCACTTGGGAGCCTCAGGCAGGAGGAACTCAGTGTAATGAAGGGCACACTGGGTTACATGTGAGTTCAAGGCCTGTTTGAACTACATAGTGAGACCCTTTATCAAACCATTCTCAAAAAAAAAAAAACAAAAACAAAGAAAAAAAATCACCAATCACAGACTTTGAGTTTGTCTCTGAGTCAAAATTCTCAACACCCATAACCTACAGAAGGAGTTAATTTTAGCTCAGAGTTTCAACTCATCCATGATTGGCTGGCTCCAAGGCAGAAATGGCAAAGTAGAAGGGCATCATGGGAAAAGCTGCACAAACCATGGTGCTGGAAGTAGAGAGATGGGATGAGCCAGGGGCTAGAACACACCCTGCCAGATCTCACCTCCGTGACTACCTCCAAGCAGGTGCCACCACTGACAGCTCACAGTTCATCGCTGCATGAATCCACTTGACTAGAGAGCACCCTGTGCCTCAGTCACCTTCCAGAAGCCCCATCGCTGAACATGTGAGACTTTGGGGGAGTGTTTTATTTTTATTTCTTATTTTTTGGCAGTACTGAAGGTGAAACTTGGGCCCTTGTGCTTGCAAGGTAGGCTCAATACCACTAAGCCAAATCCATGGCCCTGGGGGACCATCTTAGCTCTGAACCATCACAGCCAACAGAAGAGGGTGAGAGCAAAGTTGGAACAGAGAGAGGACGGGTTGGTGATTGTAC
This sequence comes from Thryonomys swinderianus, assembly GCA_004025085.1. Taxonomy (NCBI): domain Eukaryota; kingdom Metazoa; phylum Chordata; class Mammalia; order Rodentia; family Thryonomyidae; genus Thryonomys; species Thryonomys swinderianus. The sequence goes on from PVIC010046776.1 coordinate 10,733, forward strand.
CAAGCGATGTATAAATTTGTTCAAGCAATGCGACATATCTTGGTACAGGCAGTTCCCAGTATTCGGTCAGTTTGTACTTAAAGGACTGAAGTAGATTTTAGGCTGATCCATGGTGGAGAGTTGGAATAAGGGACAGAAGGTTAGAGAGGCTGAACTGGTGTCCTTCTGTGTGAGTGAGCTTGCCTTTGATTCTTAGGATAAAATAAAAAGAGGGGAAGAAAGCAAAAAGGGAAGAGATTAAGTAGGTGATGAAATCAGACGTAAAAAAGAAAAGTAAAAGCAGGAGCTGAGGGTAAAGTGCAGGATATGCCAGTGTAAGGTCCCCTGCAGTCACCATGGCCCATGGGCTTCGCTCTGGGCAGCCTCGTTGGCTGCTAAAGCAAACAAACATGGTCTGTGAGAAGCCCCAACCAGCCAACCAAACAACTAACACACAATAAAATAAAGATCTCAAAGTTCTTTTGTCAAGTCCTTGTAATTTTCAGTAAGGTAAAGGAGAGAAGGGTTGAGAGATTTTTTGTATTCTAGTGACATTGGGGTCCCAAGGATCAGATTAACAAACAAGCCAAGATGCCTGTAATCCTAGCACTCTGAAGGCAAAGGCAAGAGGATTGGTCCACGTTTGATGCCAGTGTGGGGGACATAGCATGACCCTGACTCCAGAAAAAAAAAAAATCAACAAATGAAAAACAGACACCCAAACTAAACCAAAATATCAATATATTAGGTCCTGTATCTAGATGTCCCCTCAAAGGCTCTTGCAGCCATAGGCAGGGCTCTTTCAGAGGTGGATGGATCTAGAATGTGTGATGTTAGGATCAAAGGTGTGTGGTTATTCAATCAGCCCACTGATTGCTTTAGCATAGTTCTGGGTGTGGATCACGGGGACAAAACCGAGTGTGAGGGCTATGGCTGCTATGACTTACTAGCTGCTTGCTGCTTTTTGGCTGCCCTAGACTGTTTCTCCTCTGCTGCACCCCTCCACCCTCAGCTGACTATGGACTGAAACCTCTATAGTGTCAGCCGGATGCAGCCAGTGCAGTGTGCAGGCCGGGCCAGGAAGCTCGTGGAGCTGTGGGGGCTGAGCAGATGCCCAGACAGTCGATGACTTTCCAGTCCTGTGCTGTCTCCCGTGACAAGCCATAGCTTCATATGGTTATTTCATTTTAAACCTAAATAAAGGCAAAGATTCAGTTCCACTAGCTGGTTGCACCAGTCACATTTTCAGTGCTCTGTAGTCACCTGTAGCTAGGCACTGAAGGTGTTAAAAATAATCCACTCTGGCACTTGGACTATTTTGAGTTTCAGGCACTTGAAAAACACCAGGTGCGAGAAGATTACTCTGATCTTTCTAGTTCTTAAAAACAGAGGGTGAAATTATGAAGCAAGAGACATCCTCTCTACAACCAGCAGCCATGTTCTTATGGCCGAGGGCAGGATACCACAGAGAAGGGAATGTGCAGAGACATACTCTTTTAGAGGAATCCTCCCAGTTAGCTGCCCTAGCCACACCCCTTTTCCATGTCACCTTTTCCTACCTCCCTGCTTTGTGTAACTCAGTATATCAGCTCTTGTCCTTGACTGTGTCTTTGAGTGTTCATCTCCTCGTGAGGGGTCCTGCTGTATAAAACTAAGGGTGAGCTTTTCTCCTCTCAATTCACTTTAAATCAGTTTAATTCTCAGGCCCAGGTGAGAAAGTCTAAAAGGGTAGAGGTAAGATTTGTGCTTCTTCCCTCACAGTCACATGGGAGAGCATAGAGAATATCCCCACCATTGCAGAAGGTTCTAGAAACAACTCCAGTGTAGACCCTAAGCCTTGGCAGTCAAAATGATGTTCACAAACCAGCAGCATCGATAGCATCTTGAAGCTATTGAAATGTGGAGCCCCAAACCCTTCACCCACTTCCTCTGAATTATAATCTACCCTTAGGCAGATCCCAGGGATGTGAGAATTTGAAAGGCTGTGATCTGTTACACTGGGAACCAGGGGGTAGGGTGGGTAGGTTTCCAGAGCTGAGTGGCAGAGAATGGATACAAGACTTCAGCTACAGGGATGAGAAACCCCTAAGCCACAGGTACCGACTGCTGCTCTTTGGGCCTAGAGAAGGGGATAGAAGACCAGGCCTCATCCAGCCTTGGCCACCATCTCTCTCCCAGTCTTGCCTAGCAGGAGACACCTTCATGGCATGAGTTGCTGGCTGCTATAGGTTAGAAAGCTCTACACTCTTTGTTCTGGTCCTGCCCCTGCAACCCTGTCAGCTTTGCCTTGTGTGCAGATGTTTAAATGCAGCTTCTCTGCTCCTCCATCCATGTTCCTCTGCAGCGAAGGAGACCAGCTCCTCAGGGTCTTCTTGTCCAGGACATTTTCCTTGGATGCTTTCATCCTGGAAAGCCAGGAGGTGGTTCCCTGGGGGAGAGTTGGCCACAGGTGCTCCAGAAAGCTGGAGAATCTGGAATTTTTTTTTTTTGAGACAGGGTCTCTCTTTGTAGTTCAGGCTGGCCCTGAGCTCACTATGGTGCCCATGCAAGCCGCCGCGAACTCAGCAATCCTCTTGTCTCAGCCTCCCGAGTGCTGGGATGACAGGCATGAGCCACCACGCCCAGCATTGTGGTATGCGGTGTTGATTGTTGGTGGGCATGAGTCTCCACGCCCAGCATTATATGTGGTTACCAGGGATCAAACTCAAGACCTTGCACTTGTGAGGCAGGCACCAGAACCACTGAGCTAACCCTCCGGCCCCAATCTGGAATATTATTAAAGGAACCGTGAGCCCCTCCCCGGCCTGGATGCCACCAGCATTTTGCTGTTCTAGTCTGTGAGAAACAAGTGTTTCACCACCTTGAAATATGCAGAACCCTGCCGTTAGGGAACCCTATCCAGTCTGGTCCGGTCTGCTACCCTGGCCATAGGGTGAGGTGCAGTGGAGGCCTAGCCTGCTCCCTCGCTAGGCCAACACCCTGCCCTTTACCCACCCTTCTGATTTCAGATCCTTCATAACTGCCTTGCAACAAGAGATTTTTAGAGCTTTGCTTTCTTTAATATTCCTGTCTGTTTATCCTAGCCCCATCAATGGCAAATCCATTTTCATTTTTTAAATTAAAACTTTTTAATAAACGTTTATTTTTATTCATTTATGTTTGCGGCATATGATTACATTCATCAGGAAGAGTCGATGTGTGTACATAACACATCTTTTTTTTTTTTTTTTTTTTTGCTTTTTGGAGACAGGGTCTTGCTTTGTAGTTCAGGCTGGCCCTGAGCTCACTATGGTGCCCAGGCAAGCAGCCGCGAACTCAGCAATCCTCCTGTCTCTGCCTCCTGAGTGCTGGGATTACAGGCGTGAGCCACCACGTCC
>PVIC010046777.1:0-14117 GCA_004025085.1 Thryonomys swinderianus
CGAGGTCGCCAGTACTGAGCGGGACTTCTGGCAGCCCCCGCTGCGGCAGTGAGGACGGCCCTCGCTGCGGCAAAGAGCGCACCGCTTCTTCTCTCCAGCTTCCCCGTCCTCCCCTCGCGTGCCGCAGACCCCAAGCCGCAGCACCAGGGACTAGGTCTCTGCCCCTAAGGATCCTAGTCCCCGGCTCTAAGCCTGGCGGCCGGGAAGCGGCAGGCTCTGTCCGCGGTGCTGGAGCGCGTACCTGATTCACCACGTCCATGTCTGCCAGCAGCAGCATCAGCAATGCAGGGGGCGGAAGGTGCCTGCTAGCAAGGGCGGGCGCGGGGCGCGGCGGGGGCGGCGCACGATCGTCGGAACAGCCCAGGCGGCGGCAGCCCCGCCCCTTGCGTCCCCTCGCGCAAGCCTAGCGCGCTTGCGCATAACGGGCCGTTCCCGGCCTCGCCCGCTGCCATTCCATCCTAGACCCCGGAGACTGAAGGCCGTTTTGAGAGCGTCGTTGTCTGAAAACATAGGTGGAGTTCTACGTAGAGGACTGCTCAGCCCTACAGTATGGCGTTTTACCAACGTCTGAGTTTGCTAAAAGTGTTTCATTTAATCTATGTACTAAGCACTATTAGCCCTGTTTTTACAGAGGAAAATGAGTCCCCAGAGAGGTTAAGTGATTTGCACAAGGTCGCGCAGCTCGTAATTGGCAGTGCTCAATGTCTCTGCAGTTTAAATGTCGTTTAAGGGCTTGAGGGTTCCTTTTTGAAAGTCTCCATTGTAACTACATCCAAACAACAACAACCCTTCCCTCCAGCCATCTCCTTTCTTGATTCATCTTGTTCAGATTCCTGCCTGCACCAGCTGTACACTTAAATCCTAGTTACTCCTCAGCCTTCTCTTAATTGGACCTCCCCATACCAAATCTGTCAAGGTCAGTGGTAATTGCCACGTTGCAAAATCCAGTGGATAAAATACAGTTGGGACTTAGGGTGTGCAATCTCGTTCACAGTAAGAGAGGTGTATATAAAAATTACTCAAATAGTGATACTCCATCAGCACATCAGCTAACACATCTGTGCAGATTGGTAACACTAGCTGCCTCCAGCTGAAAAGGGAGTTTTTCAGTTGGTACCCCTTTGTATCTTTGGAATTTTGAAATGTCTGAATGTCTGCTTACTTCCAAACACATAAACCACTCAAATATTTAATAGATACTTCCCAGTTGTTGCCTTATCAAGAGAAGAAGTAAACGTGGGGTGGGGTTTAAGAGTATGGATTTATGGCATTCAGTTGCTGGAATTTGAATCTCATCTTTAACATTTACTCTTATTGATCTTGGACTTGTAAGATGGTTCAAAATGGTATATGTAGGGTTGTGGTACTGATTAAACAAAGTAATCACTGTAATGCATCTAGCACAGCGCCTCCAAAATAGTTCATTTTGTCTCCTTCACTTCACTGCAATCCGCTCATTTCTCACCATCTCATCTGTCACCTCCCTTGGGTAAGGCGACCATCATTTCTGCCAATTTTAGCATCTCCAGTCTCTTCCCCCTCCCTTCTGTTTTCAGCATAGACATCAGAGCATCTATTTAAAATGTAAAGTTAACCATGTCAGCACCCTACTCAAATCCCTCCCATGGTTCCCTAAGCTCTTGGGGGAAAATGCAACATCCTGGGGCCTGGCATTCAAGCTTGTCCAAGACTTGGTCAAATGTCCTCTCCCACGTCATTCCTCAGCTGTTTCCCTTCACTTTCTTTGCCCTACCTCTGATTTTCTGTCCTACCTGACCCTAGCCCAACCACTTCTAGCCACCCGCTTCTCTGTTTGTAGTCCTAGTCTCCAGTTTGGAACTTCCTCCAGGTTTTAGTCCTGGCTTGATTGATATAAAGGATAAGAATGAGAAAGCCCTGCTCAGAGAATGGGGGGGGGGGACCCTCCCCAGGGTCATTCTTCAATCACCGCATAGCCTCCACTTCCTTTGGAGTGGAACTGACTGCCAGTGTGGACAAACACTGTTACATGTCTGCCCAGAGGGAAACCCAGAGTGGTGGCCTGGCCCACGGTAAATGCTTGATAAACAGTCTCTGAGTGAATGAGATGTCAGTGGGGCGATGAGCAAAGGTGGAATAGGAAGAGGAGCTCGGGACGGATTTGGGTGGAAGGAGAATACATGGTTCTTAGGTGGTTTTAGGAAGATAAGGGGGTACCTGGGTGGGTTCCCCAAGGATCACTGACATACGAAGAGATTTAGGTATTTTCCTCTTTCCTGGGCAAAGGTGGGAGGAGGGAGTCTGTGATCCTAATTTAGCTTCCCTGAAATTCCCAATATCTTCACAGTACCCCCTTGGCCTAAGACACATCATATATGAGGCCAGCTCCAACATCCAGGCTTCTCCACTGGCAGGACTGCCCTATGGGTTTCCTTATCCTTATCCGGTCCCATCCATCTGTCTATCCTTCCTCAGTTGACCTGACTGACCCTGGCCGAATCTCTGCTTTACACCCTCATCAAGAACCCCTGACATCCTTTCTCTCCATCTCTGCCCAGTGCTCTCCTCCTCCCCCACCACCTCCACTCTTGTCTCCAGCTTTTTTTGGCTTCTGTCTCTTCTTCCTCCTCCTCCTCCCTCCTTCCCTGACGCTGAATAATCAGGCCTAGCTGTCCTGGTTTCTGGAAATACCAGTGTGTGGGCAGTGGCTCAGGGCTGGAACTGGGGACAGGTGGCGGATGGCTGGCTGGGCACTACTGTGTAGCCTCAGGCCCTCAGTGCAAAGACACCAAAATCCAGCAGTGTGTGGTCCATGCCTGCCTCCTTCTGGGAGTGGAGGGCAGGAGATTTATTGAGCTGTAGGGGTGGGGTGGAAATTCAGAGGGCATGGACACAGGCCATCTCATCTCCCAGATCCTCATCATCAAAGCGGGAGAGGATGGACTCCTCATCACTATAGAATGAGCTGGTCCCCTGTGCCAGAAGGTCACTGGCAGCACTGTCCATCTCATCCAGTGTCAGGCGGCAAGCATCTGCAATTTCCTGCTTGGCCAGTGCCACAAAGCGAGGGTCTTGGGCAAAGAGGCCAAGGCCTTCAGAGATGAGCACCTAGGAGCACAGCTAGGATCAGTGCTGGCCAAGGGCAGTGTGTGTACAGAGGGGTCAGTGTGAGTAAATGATGTACCCATGAGGGTGCACAGGGATGTGCAGGGCAGCAGTCTGTGCATAAGGGCGAGCAGTGGGAAGTCTGTGTGTACAACACAGGGCCTGGGGATCCCCTTTCCCCTCCCCTATCTCCCTCCACCAGCCGTCTTGCCCCACCCCGGACTCACAGCCTCCACCAAGCTGTCAGCACTGCCCCTCTTGCTGTAGCTGGGGTCTGAGCGGGCCCCAGGCACGTGCAGACAGGTGAAAGTGCGCAGAGGGCCGCTGGATTTGCCTGTGTAGCCCTCTCTGGCTGCACCCTCCTCCACCAACAGCAGTGGTGCATATAAGAGCCGACCTCTCTGAGGAGGGGTTGCCCAGGACCCCTGGACCAGAATAAACACGAGGGTGGGGGGAATGAGGAGTGGGTGTGAGGGTCTAGGACTCATTCCTGTGAGTCCTGTTCCTCTGCCCCAGTACACGACTGGAGGCAGAGTGAGTGGGGTGTTATGTTGCACTTGAGTTTTTGTTGTGTTTATTTATTTGTGATGCTGTGGATGGAGCCTAGGGGCTTCGTACATGCTAGACAAATGCTCTATCTGGCCCCAGACTCGAGTATATGGCAGAGTAAAGAAAGTTTTAAGTGTCAGCTCTCCTGCTTTCTGGCTGTGTGACCATGGGTGAATAAACTTCTCTGACTCGGTTTCCTCATCTGTAAGCTGGGAGTAGGAGTCCCTAGCTTACAAGTAAGGGGACAGTACACACATTCCTGCACATGTGTTAATTCCTCAGAAGAGCCTGATGGGCACTGTGTGTGAGAAGTTCAGACTAGGCTCCCCCAGAAGTCCCAACAGCCCTCCGCTGGCTCACCTGAGCCCTGCTGGGCCCTGATTTTTGTCCACGGTGATAAGTGCCTGGGATGGGCAAATCTTCACAACTGCCCTGGCGCTGCAGACACTGAATAGTGAAGGAGGGCTTCTGACCTGGGAGCAGAGAACACTGGCAGTGCTTCCCTGGCTCTGTTCAGCTGCCTTTGGCAGGGGCAGGGGCCATCCCCACTCTCACCTGCGGGTGTGGGGGGCAGCAGACGTCGCCGTGGCACATGGTGCCCATTGACATATCTCTGGGATTGTTGAGGTGGCAGAAGGACGGAGTGTGGGGGAGTGCCTGCCTGCCCATCCGGGTAGTAGAGCCTGAGCAGAAGGAGGACTGGGGTGAACCCGGATATGGACTCTTAGTTGGGATGCTCACGTTCTGCCCTCTCCCATGGCATGGCCAGCATACCGGTCCAGGGTTTCCTCTTCCTCATCTTGTTTGTCATGACCTTGAGTTCCCATGGGCTGAGGACTTCCTTCTTCTGGGATGGTGAACATGAGAACACCAGAGCTTCTCCTGGGGTAAGCGAGGCATTTTAGGCAGACCTCTCCCAACATGTGATCCAGGGCCCCCGTTCCTATCATCTCAGGCCTCATCTTTTATATAAATGCTGGGCTTTATGATTTTTTTTTTTTGGTATTGGGGGTTTAACCTAGGCCCTTTGCATTGAACTACATCCAAGGACCTTGTAATTTATTTATTTTTTGAGACAGGGTCCCGCTTTGTAGTTCAGGCTGGCCCTGAGCTCACTATGGAGCCCAGGCAAGCCTCGAACTCAGCAATCCTCCTGCCTCTGCCTCCCGAGTGCTGAGATGACAGGCGTGAGCCACCACACCCGGCACTGTGGTATGTGGTGCTGACTGTTGGTGGGCGTGAGTCACCATGCCCAGCATCGATATGGTTACTGGGGATCGAACTCAGGACCTTGCACTTGCAAGGCAGGCGCCAGAACCACTGAGCTAAATCTCCGGCCCCTACCTTGTTATTTTTTAGTTTGAAATAGGATCTTGCTAAGGTATTAAAATGCTCAGGTTGGGCTTGAACTTATGGTCCTCCTGCCTTGGCCTCTTAGACTTCTAGGATTACCCGTGTGCTCCACCACAACCAGCATGCATTTTTTGCATTAAACCTTTGCACTGCCTTTCTCATAAGACTCTCTAGTTACCCTTTATTCCCAGCTGAGCTCTTGAAACACCTCCCACCTTTCCAGATTTCCACTTGAAATCTAGGTGCTCTAGGCACTACTCCCATACCCTCTGATATAGTGTCTTGTCCCTGCTTCTCCTCACAACCTTTCTCCAGATTTTTAACCATACCTGTGACTACGGGATCCAGGCTGCGGCACACTGGGCTGTCTGGATTTGGGATCTCCCCTGTCTTCCTCACTGGTCCTAGGGGAAGGCGAATCTGGGAGACTGTCCCCAATAGGTAGAGACACAGAAATCCTGGAGCTCCTGCGAGATGAGGGCTGGGAACCTGCAGGGGCCTGTGGAGAGTCACTGATGTTACAGCCAAGTCACTTGGTCATACAATGGTCCGTGGGCTGAATCTGCCTCCCAACAACCAAAAGTAGGTTTGGAGTAACTATTTTTCCACGGTGGTGGGGCCCATCTTGGGGGCTTCTTCTCACAGACAGTGTCAAAGTTACTCAGGGTTGAAGAATACTTTACAGTCAAGAGGTTTTTTTTTTTTTTTTTTTTTGAGACAGGGTCTCACTTTATAGTTCAGGCTGGCTCTGAGCTCACTGTGTAGCCCAGGCAAGCCTCGAACTCAGCAGTCCTCCTGCCTCTGCCTCCTGAGTGCTGGGATTACAGGCGTGAACCACCACGCCCGGCACTGTGGTATGTGGTACTGATTGCTGGTGGGCGTGAGTTTCCACGCCCAGCATTGTATGTGGTTAGTGGGGATTGAACTCAGGACCTTGCGCTTGCAAGGCAGGCACTGGAACCACTGAGCTAACCCTCCAGCCTGACAGTCAAGAGTTTTTAAGGGAGTGGAAAGTTGTCCTCACCTCATATGTTTCAGGGTCCTTCTCAGCTTCCCCCTCCATTCTCTCTTCCTCCTCTTCCTCTTCTTCCTCCGTGTCACAGATGAGGGCCTGCCGGATCTCAGGACCCAAGTCCTGAAGGCTCTTCAGGCCAGCCTGTAGGAGTGGAAAAATTGGAAAGTGGATCGTTCAGGCTCTAAACTTCCCCTCCATGGCCCACTTCCCAGGCAGGAATGTGTATGTGGGACCTGAGGCCATGGTTTCCTAATCTGTAACATGGGTTTCATGAGATCAAGAGGAAGGTTGTTCTCAGCCACATCAGACCCCGCCCCAAAGACCTGAAGGACAGAAGATGTGCTTGTAGGGGCCTCAGCTCCCAGTAACCCCTTTTCCTTCCTCCTCCGGAATTTGCGGAAATAATCCTGAATCAAGAACGTGGCATAGAATTTGCCCACAGTGACCTCTTCCTCTGGGGACAAAGGAGAAAGCGCACATTACATACTTCATAAAGAGAAAAGATTTTTAATAGCACACATATTTCATCATGCCAGACATATCAATTTGGGAGTATTCGATGCTCAAAAGTATAAGTCAAAGTGAAGTACATTAGAAGTATATGCAACTGAAAAAACCAATAATCTAAAAGGATTGGTTAAGTAAAGTTCACCAAATTAATTCTAATTTAAAAAGTGGTAAAGGGACAGTTTCAGTCACCAAATTTTACTACCCAGAACTTTCTGGGCCAGACTCTTACTGCAGTGAATATATGATTCCATGTGAATTCCTGGAGATTTGGTTTCCAGGGATCCTCTGGATCTCCCCCACTACTTCCCTAATTCCTACCAGGCAGCCAGGGTTCCTTCCTTCCACCCCAGACCAGTGCTGGTTTTGTGGTGGAAAACAATCATTTGACATTCACACAATCATCTGGGCTCAAATAATTGGGGCGAGGGCAGCTCACCGTCTGGAGGAGGGATGACCTCATCCAACAGTTTCTGCTTTATCCGCTTCCAGATCTTTTTGATGACCATCCGCAGCTCCTGGTTGGCTTGCTCCAGGTTTCCTGCATTGAGGGGAGTGTGGGAGAGGAGAAGGAAGAAGCTTCGCCGAAGTTTCTACCATGGCTGTACACGGTCCCGTTGGGTGGGAGCAGGGGACAGGCCTAGGGAGGCCAAAGTCACCCAGAAATGGGGTCTGTCACTTCAGTTTTCTCCCTGTACCCCCTTTTCTAGCATTCCTCTCCATACCTTCTGTTTTGATCTTCAGGGATGTCCGTACCAGGGCAAAGAGTGTAGCATTGAATGTCACTGTCCCATCTGAGTTGAGGGGCACGTTCATTGCCACAAGTCTCTGCAAATACCCAAGACATAAACTCACTCTGGGAAAATACCAGGTTGAATGCCCAGGACAGAAAGTGGTCACTCATCTTCACCACAGTGGTTCTGAGCATGCCCAGCCCCTCATGCAGTGGGGAGCCTCCCAGGGGCTGGGGGTGGATGGGTGCACAGACCTTGCAGGCCACTCGGTGTGGGCACAGCTTCCCAAAGCCCAGAGGGGGCTGGATGCGTCTCAGCAGGGCAACCACATCCAGGTGTTTGATACGGCCCCTGGGGCAGTTGGGGAAGTACCAGTAGATTGGCAACATCCCTCTGCCCCTTTCCTGGGGTCCGCCAGCTCCTCGCCGCCTCTTCCCACCAATCCCCAAGGCCCAGAGGATGAGGAAGTGGGAAACTTGGGGTCTCTGTTGACTGGGTAATGGGATGAACAGGTAAGAGGTTGTGGGGTTGGGGCCTGTGGAGGGCAATGTATTGTCCCCCAGGATTTCAGATAAGGGCTTAGCAGACATACTTGGCCCCAGGGTCATATTCAGACCAGATCCTCTTGAATTCATCAAGGTGATGTGGGCCCAGAATGGACCAGTCTCTGGTCAGATAATCAAAATTGTCCATGATCACAGCCACAAAGAGGTTTATGATCTGTGGACCAGTGGACAAAAAGGGTTAGGTGGGAGGCAGAGCAGGCTTACAGTGTTTGTGGGGGCGGTGGTGATTGGATGTGGTCACTGGGTCATAAATCCCAGGGCTGACCTTGTGGGCAGGCCAACTTCTCAGGAGCTGCCTGCTTCTTTTGGACAACCCTGAGCCCCAGGGCCAGTGCCACAGCAGTGTTGGAGTTGTGGGGAAGTGGTCCTCACCAGGAAGGCACAGAGCATGAAGAAGCTGATAAAATAAGCAATGGCAAAATTGCTCCCGCAGGTAAACTCCTCGCCGGGGCCGAAGTCAGACTCTGGGTCACACCGATTTCCAGGAAGGCTGGCAAGCATTATCTCCTGCCAGGCCTCACCAGTGGCACACCTGGTGTGGGAAGGGTGACATCTTGGCAGAAAGGCTATGATTTCATGGCAAGTGGTATTGTGGGGGCTGGGGAAGTGAGGCAATGCCCCCTTCTCATAGGGTGGGGCTGCCCCGCTTCAGAATTTTAATAGCTGGCACAACCATGTGAACAACAGTCACACCCTCATCGTACAGGTGAAGGCACTGCAGACTAACGGGGGGGTGTGCATCTTATAGCCAGGAAAGGTCTCAGCTAGATGGGGCCCCTTGCTGCCCTGTTATTTCCAGAGCCCAGGAAGTCTGGGAGAGGGTGTGTGGGTACCCGCTGGCATGCTGGGGACTGAGGTGGTGGGGGAACAAGAAAGTCACCTGAAAAGAAGCAGCACAGCCTGTGGAAAGGTCTGGAAGTTGTTGTTTCGGTTGATCTGTGTGCCATCCTGAAGTGCCACTTTGCCAAACATCTGTGGGCACACAGAGGGGTAAACCTGCGCCCTGACATGTGCCAAACCGCGTCTCACCTCCTAAGACCTAGTGAATCTTCACAAGCCTGATGAGCAGGCACTGTGGAGCCCATTTCACAAGTGTGTACACTGACCCAGGGTCTTCCAGGTTGTCTGTCTATCTTTCTACCTACCACACCCACCCCTGGTCTTCTTCTCCAATGACCACGCCCCTCTCCAGCAGAGGGGTGCCCGAGGGACTCTGCCCACTGACCTGCATGCCAATAACAGCGTAGATGAAGAATATCATTGCTATGAGAAGAGCCACATAGGGCAAGGCCTGCAGGGACGGGGGAGATGGATACTCAGGTGTAGGCAGAGAACTGACTGAAAGCCTGAGACACCCTGCTCCCTCTGAGAGATACAGTCTTTCCTCAGAGTGCTCAGGACTGCAAGTGTCTCCGCGAACACAGGCACAGTATTAAACAAAATGGGGGTGTTCAGTGAGGTCAGAGGTATGTTGGAAATTGAGAATCCAGGAAAAGCAAGGAAGCTGGGAATGGGCACGGCCTGCTAGGGGAGTAGTGACGGGCAGGCTGAGAGGTGTGAGGTGGGGCTGAAGCATGGTGAAGTGGGGGTTACCTGGAAGGATTTGATGAATGTCCAGAGCAGTGTACGGATCCCCTCACCCTTGCTGAGAAGTTTGACCAGTCGCATGACTCGGAAGAGGCGAAAGAAAGTGATGGATATGCGGGAGCTGTCCTCAGAGCTCTGGGGTTGGGGAGGCAGTGGAGATGGCGCAGTTCACATCACAGACACCGCCCTGTCTCGGCCTTGGTCTCAGCACCCCCAGGTCTCTCAGAACTCAGGCCTCCAAGTGGTCAGGGAGCATTTTTTTTCCTTCTTTGTCTTTTTCTCCCCCCACTACTGAGGATTGAACCTAGGACCTTTTGCACTGAGCCACACCCCAGCCCTTTTATTTCATTTTAAATTTTGAGATAGGGTCTTGCTAAGTGGCTAAATTGCCTAGGCCACACTCAAACATTCAACCTTCCTGACTCAACCTCACTGAGTGCTGGGATTACAGGTGTATGGGCTGAGGGAGCATCTCTAGGGACTCTTAGAGAGGAAGGGAGGGAAAGAGGAGAAAGACAGCGACCTTGTTGTAGGGGGAGCTACCTCGCCAAGGTGGCCGCCGTTCTGAGGGCCGAAAGTGAGGTCACAGAGGAAATGATGAGGTCATCGCAGGTGGACAAGGGGAGAAATCACAAAGCAGATATAGGGGGTTGGGGGAAAGGTATGTGGTAGAGGATGGAGATGATTGTGGAAAAGCTGGTAATAAGGGTGAAGCAGAGGAGAGGGTAAAGGAGATGATGGAGGAGAGAGATCGGAGCCGGTGGAGAACACGGTGGGGCCAGTGCGTTGTGGAGATGAGAACCGACAGAGAAGGCAGTGATGGAGGTCCAGTGGCAGCCGACAGCATCATCAGTCGAGGGACAGAGCCGTGCAGTACCCAGCGGAGGAGATGAAGGCGCCAATGATGCAGTTGGTGGTGGTGCCAGCCGTGAAAAAGAGAGACAATGGATTTGGTGGTGGAGATGAAGTCAATGAAATAGAAGAGATGGGGAAGCCAAAGCAGAAGTCAGTGGAGACGAGTAGCCAGTGAAGGGAGAGGTGGAAGCGATGAGAGCGGCCACAGAAATAACAGGAGAAGCATTTAGGCGATTGTGGTCCCAGTGCAACGTGGTACAGGGAGCTAGAGAGCAGGCCTTTGGCTGAGCCCACAGGAACACAGAAGACTAAGAGCTACCGGGAGCACGCGTGCTGTCTCCAAGAGCTGGCAGGCTGTGAGAAGGAGCCCTGGACACGCGCAGGAGGCCCTGGGATGGAGGTGGGGGCGGGTTGGTGGAGGGCCGGTCCTCACATTGACTTCCGTGACGGCGATGTCCACTATGCTGCCCACCACAATAAGGGCATCAAACGTGTTCCAGGCATCGGCAAAGTAGTGCTGTAGGCAGGAGGAAAGCAGTGTGCTGTCTTCGCTAAGCTAGCAGGCCAGCGAAGGGGGCCGGTAGTGGGAGTGGGCGTCAGAGAAGCTGGGCCTGGCTTGGATCCCACGTGGGCCTGTGCCCGGCTACTTTCTGCTCGCCACCCCCTCCAGAGCTCTGCAATGTGCTCCCTGCCAAGGACTCTCTGCTCAGTGGTGATGGTCTGGGTTTGGGGAGACCAGGGCTAGTGGGCACCTTGGGTTTGAAGGCGATGATTTTGAGCACCATCTCAATAGTGAAGAGGCCAGTGAAGACCATGTTGAGGATGTCCATGGCGTAGTTGAAGGGAGCAGTTTGCTCGTAGTGCTAGGGGAGAAAACAGGTAGGGACGGAGCTGAAGCAGAGAATTCCCAACCCCAACTAGATACTCCCTGGCCTGGGCCGAGGTCAGTCTGGGAACATGGTTGTGCTATGGGTTGGCCAAGTCCCTTTCATAATCTTCCTCCCATTATAGATACTGGAAGGCACACTGCTTGGTTCCTAGCTTTTCTTGCAGACGGGAAAAACCAATTTTCTTGAGGAGACATAAATATAGTGCTGTTGCTGGATGGAAGCTTTCATGAGAAATCCTTTTCATTCCATTAAAATTCTGGAATGAAGGAAATTCCTTGGTGGAACTCTCATTTTTCCTGCCTTTAATGTGGCTTTGATGTCTGGAGCTATGGCAGCTGTCTTGTGACCATGAAGCAACCATGAGAATGAAAGCCAACTTGACAAGAAGAGTAAAGCAAAAGATAGACAGAGCCTGGCTCTGTGATCAGCAGTGAATGAACATCCTGGTTCTGTGCAGCTCATTGTGTGAGGTAATTACCACATTTCATTGATTCTAGGATGTGCATCTTTTTTTTTTTTTTTTTTGAGACAGGGTCTTGCTTTGTAGTTCAGGCTGGCCCTGTGCTCACTATGTAGCCCAGGCAAGCCGCTGCGAACTCAGCAATCCTCCGGTCTCTGCCTCCCAAGTGCTGGGATTACATAGGATGTACATCTTTTTTACATTTTAGAATGTCTGAAATTGGGGTATATTCTACAATTAATGACAATTTAGAATGGCAATGGACCACTGTTTTCTCACATCTACAGAATCAGAAAATAATCTATAACTCTTTGAAGAAATATAGGAAATTGCAACCTAAGAAATTCTTAATGGTTCCCATGAGACTGTGAGGAGAGAACAGGGGCAGGCTCTGGCAGAGATCAAGATGAGGGGGCTCAGACCTGCATGGCCAGGGCAACTGTGTTGAGCAGGATGAGCAGGAACATGAGGTACTCAAAGGCAGCCGAGTTCACGGTGGCCCACACACGATACTGATGTGGGTTCTTGGGGATGTATCGGCGCAGGGGCTGGGCCTTGAGGGCGTACTCCACACACTGGCGCTGCATATGGGTGCAGGGCATGAGTGAGCAGGGGACCCCAAGGTGGAGAGGGGAGGGATTGGTGGCTATGAGCAGGGCTCAAGGCTCAGAAGTCACCTGGTTCTTGTCCAGCTCACAGTTTTGGTACTCCTGTTCACCCTGGGCTCGGAAGGTGATGATGACAAAACCCACGAAGATGTTCATCATGAAGAATGCGATGATGATAATGTAGACGATGAAGAACACAGAGATCTCTACATGGTAATTGTAGATGGGGCCTTCATCTTCTGCATGGGCATCGATGGCTTTATATAGCAGCCTGTGGGAGCCAGTGAGGGTGGGGAAGAAGTTGAAGGGATTCTCAGCTCCTCAGACTTGTTCCCAGACCACTTATCTTCTGTATGGCACCCCAAAGATGCCTGAGTCCCTGACCTAACCGCATGGGGCCTTCATAATCCTCCAAGAGATGCCTCAAAGGGCACCATATCTCTTGTCTCACTTCCTCAGAATCCAGAGACCCCATACAGTCTTCCAAAGAATCACTACTCAGACCCCTGAAGCTCTCATAAACCCTCAAGCTCCCACAAACCTCCAAATCCCCTTACCCAGCTACCTGGAAACTCCTGTTCAGCTCCCTAGAACTCCCTACAACGCTATAGAGACCTCTGTATCCCTTGTACCATCATCTTGAATCCCCTGCTCCCTTTCCCTGGAAATCCCCAACAAGTACCTCAAAATGTGTGCAGCTCTCTGGGAACCCCTGAGTCCCCTACTCTATCCCCTCAGTAGCCCTGCTTTTCAATCCTCTCACTCCTTGACTCAGACCTTCTAAACTGACCTAATCCTTGGCCTCAGAGACTTTTACTCAAATCCTAGGTATTCTTTGCCCAAGTCTCCAGCTTCTGAGAAACCCCTTACAGATCCTGACACACCTACTTGTCTCTGGAAAATCCTGTCCAGTCATGAGAGACCTACATTTCACTCCCACCCATTCCCAGGAGACCCCACCAATCCCGCAAAGATCGTGCCCAGGCCCATGCCATCCCTAGGGCCCTGCCCCCTCACGCAGGCCAGCCTTCAAAGGTGGAAACAGTGAACAGAGCCATCATTGCTGAAAGGACATTGTCAAAGTTGAAATCGCTGTTGACCCACAGCCGCTCTCGGACCAGGGGCCGTGACACGTCTCCATCGGGATAGATCAGGAAGGAGCCCCTGTGGATGTTGCAGACAGGCTAGGTGGGTGAGGAAAGTTGGGCAGCTGTGGCAAAAGGTGTGGGGTCTTTAGCATGGAGGCAGCAGGGCATGGTGGAACCCAGACGATCTGGGTTCAAATTCTGCCCCTCTATTTCCCCTCCATTTCTCCCACACATGAAATGAACAAAATGGCAAAACTCATTGCTTGGCTTGTCACAAGCATTAATTAAGTCAATAAATGAGATGGCCGTCTGGCACATAGCTGGCACTGTAGCGCCCCCCTTGTGATAATACTTGTGAGAATGGGAGATGCAGCCCTTCATGGAAGCCAACGCACATCAGTACTAACTACATGGCAGGCACCATGCCAGGTGTTCAGTAGTCACTTTACAGTGTAATCTACTCATCTGTCATGGGGTCACTCAGTTCTTTGCAACAAACTTGGGAGAAAGGCATTCTTTTTATCCCCAGTTTTCAGCTGAGCTAAATGGGACTCAGTGTCATTAAGAAATACCCCCAAGGGCCGGAGGGTTGGCTCAGTGGTTCCAGCACCTGCCTTGCAAGCGCAAGGTCCTGAGTTTGATCCCCAGTAACCACATACAATGCTGGGCTTGGAGACTCACGCCCACCAGCAATCAATGCCACATACCACAGTGCTGGGCGTGGTGGCTCACGCCTGTCATCCCAGCACTCTGGAGGCAGAGGCAGGAGGATTGCTGAGTTCGAAGCTTGCCTGGGCTACATAGTGAGCTCAGAGACAGCC
>PVIC010046778.1:0-13986 GCA_004025085.1 Thryonomys swinderianus
TTACTGGGGTTCGAACTCAGGACCTTGCGCTTGTGAGGCAGGCGCCGGAACCACTGAGCTAACCCTCTGGCCCGGTGATTTGATTTTTACTGGCTTTCTCATTTGACAAATATCAATTGGTTGCTTATCTATTACGAGGAATAATTATAATTCCAAGTTTTAGTGAGAAAATAGGGAAGAAAGCCTAAATTAACTGGCTCCTCTTTCTCTTTCTCTCTTCTCTCTCTCCTGCCTAGTGGACAAATGAAGATCACTAATCACACTCTAATGATTAATCTTTATCGTCAGTTTGATTGGCGTGACAGATGAGGAGAGCACACCTCCGCATGTGCCCGGGCAGGCGTGGCGTGGGGACCCCGGAGGCTGGGTCTGGCTTCCTCTGGTACCTGTCCCCAGCCATCATAATATGAGCACCTTTGCTCCACGCTCGTCTGCCAGGTCGTTCCTGCCGTACAGTAGTAGCCCCGGATGACACCCTTGACAGTGTGAGCTAGACAGACATCTCCTCCTTAGTTGTGTGTCTCAGGTATTTTCTCAAAGCAATAAGAAAGGTGACCAGTATGTGCAAGAATAAAGTTACAACTTTGCTGATGAGTGTGACTGCCTAAATGTAATGGAGACTCTACAGAGAGGAAAGACATTTTACAAATGAACTGATTCTATATTTAAAGACTGAATATGATGGAGATTTGCAGAGAAAATTCCAGGCCAAGGTTCTGACTTTGGTTAAAGTGTGAGTTGTTTCTGTAAATTGAATTATTTATTTGTATATTTTATATATACATCATGATCACATTAATTATTGAGAATTTGTACCAGTATATGTTATGACAATTCTCGTTTTTCCCATTCCCCTATTCAGCTTACAGTCCCCTGATGCCTACACACATACGCTTTGTTTCCTTTCTTAACATCGTATTTTTTTATGGCAAGATAATAGAAAGGAAGGAAATCTGACCTGAGAGGCAAGAAACACATGCCTAATGTGGAGCAAATTAGAGATTATGGTTTTGATTCTTGTCAGGGTTTTAAGCATGGTACCAATTTGACTGAACTTGAAAGTAAGTGGTGATATGGGAAGCAATTAAAAATCTATTCCAGTACTTCAAGGTGTGAGATAATAAATTGAGATTAAATTGGCAGTGCTGGAGAAAGACAAGGTGAATATCTTTGACAGGTACAGAAGAAGACAGATTTGATAACTAGGTGGATATAGAAAGAAGTGTCAAGAATCTCTCTCATATATATATATATATATATATAATTGTATAATAAAATATATTACAATTGAAATAAGTTTGAGTTTTACTAAATATCATTTATTCTATGGTTGTTCTTGAGCAACTCGTTTTGAAAATACTCTAAATCTTCACAAGTATAATGACCAAATTGAAACTGAATTGATAGATACAGGTATACTTCAATAGATTTCAATAGATAGATATATTAATATATGTTGGATCTCAGATGGAAAGGTTAGTGTTCGTTGTAATATTTAACAGATATATAATGAATGGCAAGTGAAAAATTCTGGGAAGTTCTCAAGTTCATATTTGAGCCAAGTCATAAATGTTGATCATATAACCCAGTATGCTTTCACTATGCCATGTTTAATGTTATATTTCAATGAGTTACCACTTAAACAAATATTACTTAGATTCCTTACCAGTTATCTGAATTTTGTGATATTCTGAGGTCATAAGTGCCATACTACAAATTCTTATCCACTTACTCATCTATGGAAATTTAGACTATTTTGGTACCTCAGATATTGTAAATTATATTGTAATGACCATGAAAGTACAGGTATGTCCACAAGATCTGTTTTCATTTTCTTTGAGTATGCATAGCCTGAAGAGGGATTCTTGGGTTTTATAAGAGTTGATTATCTATCTATCATCTATCTATCTGTCTATCTATCATCTATCTATCTATCTATCTATCTATCTATCTATCTATCTATCTATCTATCTATAAGAGTTTTTGTGAGACAGGCTCTCACTTTGTAGTTCAGACTGGACCTGAACTCACTCTGTAGCCCAGGTAAGCCTCAAACTCAGCAATCTTCCTGCCTCTGCCTCCCAAGTGCTGAGATTACAGGCATGAACCTTGCACTAGTCAGGCAGACACTAGAACCATTGAGTTAAATTGCCTGCCCAAGAGTTGTATTCTTAATTATTTGAGGAACCTATATCCAGTTCCTACAATATTTGATGATGTTTTAAATAATTTATATTTTCATCAACATCTATAAAGATTTATTTTCTTTCCACTTTCACTAGATATATTATCTCTGAACAGGTGTAAAGTGACATTTCCTTATTTCTGATTTTTATTTCACTTATGATTTTGATCTTTATCCCATATACATATTGAACAATTGCATATATTCTTTAGAAAAATGTCTGTTATATACTTCGCTCACAAATCAGAATGTTTGTATTTTTTGGGGGGGTTACTTCATCATATTTTCTACAATAGTCACTTAACAGATATTTAGTGTATTAAGATTTTTCTCCCAATCCTTGGGTTATTTATTTTTATTTCATTCTTTCCTTTGCTGTACCAAAGATTTTCAGTTTGATATATTCTTACTTACATACTTTTCTTTCATTGTCTGACACTTTGGTGTGGTTTCTTATCCAAGAAATCATTTCCTATGACATTATTAAACTGCATTTCCCAAGAGTTTTGTTCTAGAGGTTTTAGAGTTTCAAGTCTCTGGTTAAGTCTTTGATCCATATTGCATTGACTTGTGTGTATTGTATAAAATAGGAACTTCCTTTGTATTTTTGCATGTGGATATCCCATTTTCCCAGCACCATTTATTGAAGAGACAACCCTTATCTTCTAAGCCACATTTGCTTTCTTTTATTTCACAATTGTAAACCAATTTATTTTTATATCAATATACATGTAAGTAATCTTTGAACTTTGCAATCTGGAACAACACAAGTTGTTGATGTTAATGAGTACTCTGCCACCTGTGTTTTCTGTGAAAGATTTTGCTAACTGATTTAGGTTTAATTTTTGCAACATTCAGAACATCTGCATTTTAAAAAAGTTATGTGAATAACATTGTAAGTTAGGATAAAATATTGATTCAAATGAAAATATTTCTTGCTTTCACTAGAGTTGCAACTACTCCAAGGTACTTCATAAAAATAAATGTAATTGATTTTCTTGTATGCACTACTGTGAAACTGACATTTGTGCCTGTTGGTAAATGAGAAATAGACTCAGAAAATTTAATCTATCTTTATTGGGACAAAAAGATGGAAGATTTTTAAGAGTAGAAACTTTAACTCATGGGTTGCTTACACTGTTTGTGGTTGCATTTAAATGAAAAAGAAATGTAAAATTCTTTAAAAAACAGTATCAAATTTTAAAAAAGAAATAAAACCATTCTAACATCTGTTATATATTGATTAGTTATATTAGTGCTTGTTTCTATTTGAAATATGTGCATACATATATATGGACACAATATTTATGCAAGTTTTTTTTTTTGAGACAGGGTCTCGCTTTGTAGTTCAGGCTGGCCCTGAGCTCACTGTGTAGCCCAGGCAAGCCTCGAATTTAGCAATCCTCCTGCCTCTGCCTCCTGAGTGCTGGGATTACAGGCGTGAGCCACCACGCCTGGCAGAGTTTTGTTATATTTTTGTCTTCTTAAATAACAAGCAGTAAAAGTGTTTGTAAGCAGATCCACAACTTCGTCTTTACTCATAAAATTGCTTTGGTTCATCCTCCTTTGCATAGATTGATAACTAGTGACTTCTGTAATTCAAATTCATTCAGTTCTTATACACTGTCACTCAATGTATATATTTAATCAAACATTTCACTGAAACTTTAGAAGCACAAATTAATTCCTGGAAATGTGATTGTTGTTTTTGAGACAGAATCTCACTAGGTAGTTCAGGCTGGTCTTGAACTCACTATGGAGCTCAGGCTTGCCTCAAACTTGTAGCGATCATCCTGCCTCGTGCTCCAATGGCCATGCATCACCATATCTGGATAATTCTAGAAAAAACTTAATAAATCAATGAATCATAAATCAGTATTGTCTCATAATCATTTTGAAAATGAATGTGCAATGTATAATGCTAGTTTACAGTTTTACTGACCCAACATTGTATCTAATCTTCTAACCTAGGATCCAGTATAATTACTTTTTAAGAAATATATCTGAGGTAGTAAAATTACTAGTTGCTTTTAACAAGAGGTATCATAAAACATCACCCTAATAATCATTTGCTATGTGTAATCTTTAGTCCAAAGTTACTATTTGAACACAGAGCAAAAAATGAATGTTGGTTATTGACATATATCTAAACTACAGAGCAATGTATTAATGAGAAGACTATTTTTGTGTTCTTTAAAGAAACATGTCACAAACATTTATAATAGCATTTATAGAGGGTAATTGTCATTTGTGTAAACTACCTAATCTTACTAACAATCTTCCAGTCAAATAGTGCCTAGGAATTATAAAACAGCTTACTTGTTTTTGATTTGTTGAAAATATTTCTATTCCTAATAATTTTATTAAAATTTCTTCAACTTACACATAATCCTACTAATGCCTTCCAAAGGAGGGAATTGCTTTTAACTGTACCAGACTTCTGTATCTATAGAATAAGCCAACCAATCACTTGACAAATATGTAGTCAATGCTTAGGATATGATGCCAAATGTTAAGGTACTGAAATTATGGCTTTGGACAAGTCATCTGTATAAGGGATACTTCTCCAAATTGACTGGAAATTCTCCTCAAGTCCCATTTGATTGCTAAACTGTGCATGATGAGTGAATCCTTTACAGACAGAGGTATGCAGTCCAATACACAAGATTCTACCTTGAAGGACAACATTTAGAGTGAGATTTTCTAATTTTTTCCTAATTTTTCACCTCATCTACAACTTATGTAGTAGGAAGTGAAAGCCTTAGTAGCCTGAAGTATCCAAGGGCGGGCTTCACAGCTGAGTTGAGAATTCGGCTGGGACACAGCCTAACAAGAATTGGAGTCTAGTCAAGACAACTCCCCCAGAGAAAAAAACAACTTGGACTCCTGACAGGGTTCTCTCTCTTAAAAGACTGGATAAAATGACAGAAAATGAGCAAAAAGAAAAACTATGTATGGATATTTTGAAAGGAAGTATCTAATCCTCGAAAGAAGAATGAGGTGAAAACAGAAATTTGACGAAAAGCAATAATATGCAAAAAAAATCAATGAGGTTTTTCTCAAAAAATAAGGAAATAAAGCTATAAAGTCTAAAATTTATGGAGAATAATGATAGAGAGATAAAGGATGGATTTTTTAGATTCACCTTAGTCATCCAGAACCTCTCTACTGATGAGAAATGCCCCTATCCCGCAACCAACTAGGCCTCACACTAGGTCTTTAGGCAGGAAATTGGCCTCCAAACTTCCACTCACCTGGTAATTGTTTGTCCCTCTCAACATAATAGTTTAGGTTCTTATGCAACCATGGCTTTCAGACCTTTTTTTTTTTTTTTTTTTTTTTTTTTTTTTTTTTTTTTTTTTTTTTTTTTTTTTTTTTTTTTTTTTTTTTTTTTTTTTTTTTTTTTTTTTTTTTTTTTTTTTGAGACAGGGTCTCTCTTTGTAGTTCAGGCTGGCTTTAAACTCACTATGTAGCCCTGGCAAGCCTCAAACTCAGCAATCCTCCTGCCTCTGCCTCCCGAGTGCTGGGATTACAGGCGTGAGCCACCACGCCCGGCTTTGTGTCTGTTTTTTTTGCGTATTTTCTCATTTCTACTCTTTCATTGTTACTAATGCTATTCTTTGCCTGATGACAGGGCAATGTTTGTTCCGGGTCTCTTTCTGTTATCTGGGGCCCTTTGTATGTGAACCGTTCCTGGGGTGTCCTCCTTGAATCTGTAATGACCCTTGAGAGTTCTTAGTTCTGACACATCATGGGAGGTATTTGAGCAGAACAATCACATCAAGTTTGTTACCATAATACAATCAATGCCAATATCAGTATTAAACACAGTACATAAAATGAAAAGTTTTGTTAATTTCTATTCTGAAGACTTTGAGCTTATAAGTTACCTCTATGTCCATATGCCAAAATTTAGCATTAATCAGCAATGTGTATACAACATGTAGATCATAAATGTACCCCCAAACCCTTTGAGGATAAGAGGTCACTGGGCAATCATGGAGGTTGGGGGACAGAAGGAGAGTGAAATAGGGTTAACAGATTTATGAAGATCACCTATACTCTAGAACCTCATATATGCCAGCGGGTAATAGAGGATAAAACAGTACCAACTGTTTGCTGTGAGACCATTGGAGACTTTGCACACCTTCTTATAATAGTATAGGAGAAGAAATAGGGCAGCCTAAGAGTCTTTTACTTCTGGGTATTGCTTCTGACAGGAAGATAGGAGAGGGTGTGGGGACAAGAGGTAAATAGAGGGATCTAGGAGCAGATGGCAAAGCAGAAGCTAGATTCCCTTTTGGTTGTTTATCTTGCCTGATCTCTCAGTGCGGCTCCAGTGTGGAGGGATGCAGGAAATGGCTCCAGTTCCTCTCAGACCTCAGTCCTCACAATGCAGCCCCGGGGTGGGGTTGGGGCTGGCCGGCAGGCCTCAATCCTCCGTGGTGGGGATGGCACCTGGGGTCCGTACCTGACTCCTCAGTGCACGGCTCCAGGGTACCATGGGCCGGTCGGCAGGCCTCAGTCCTCCCTCAAAAATTTATTTTTTAACATAATTGTGGTTGGATTATGTTCATTAACTATTAGTGTCTTTATCTCATAAAGATTTTCCTTCTGCCATTTTTTAACATCATTTTTTTTTTTTTGAGACAGGGTCTTGCTTTGTAGTTCAGGCTGGCCCTGAGTTCACTATGTAGCCCAGACAAGCCTCAAACTCAGTAATCCTCCTGTCTCTGCCTCCCGAGTGCTGGTATGACAGGCGTGAGCCACCACGCTTGGCAAACATCAATCATTTTTGTAATGGTATGAACTTGGAATCATTTATTTACCATTGCTATTGAAAGAGTTTAAAAACTAAGAAACTTTAGACATTACTACTGCACAAACCCAAAGAAAGGAAATGCTTATGTTGTGCAAAATAGAATATCAACTCACACTACCTTAGAACCAACTGTACTATATTATTTTAAAATTCATGCAAGAAATCATTGGCTATCATGTTACACACACTTTTTGTTACATACAAGTTTAGATGTAAAATTTTTTAACAAAGATTTTCTATTAACCAAAGAATATATGTTACATAGATTTCAGACTGTTGAAAGGTAAACTTTAAAGAATTCTTTCTATACAATTTTTCCCATGTGTTTTCAATGAACTAGATTGTTTCTTTTTAAATTAATTTTATTGGTACACTTTAAAAAATCATCATGATCACAATCGACATTAAGAATTTGTACCAGCATATGACATGACTGAATTCTCATTATTTCCCATTCCCTTGGCCACCCCATAACTTTCCCCACCCCCATATATATAAGCTTTGTTTCTCCCATTTTTTAACTATCAAATATTTTCTTGTCCTTTATCTTAGTTGTTTCTTCAGTATATTGCTAAATAATTTCAGGAATGTGCTATCTTCTAAAAAAAAAAACCTCTCTCAATTCCTCATCATGTTCCTTAAAAACCATTATTAGAACATTAACTTTCAAGCTACAGTTATATTCCTAATTTACCATAGATTTGTGTGACTTTTATTTTAGATTTCCAAATGCATCAATGTTCTTTCTGTCTCAAATTCTGACATGTGCTGTTTTTAGGATTTGAAAAGTTCTTGCTTTATTATGTAACTAGCATATGCATCTTTCAGTAGTCAATATAAAGATCATTTTCCTAAACTTTCATATCAGTTATATTTTTGTTATGTATTTCTATCAAACAATATGTCATGTAATATTCACATTTTATTGTTCTTAATCTTTTCCATTACTTTATTATATAATGCTTATCTTAAACTTTTGATTTACTTTCTCTTTTTCCCTAAAGTGAGTCCTAAGCACAAGACAGCTCTCTGTAGGTTCATAATTATTCTAAAGTTTATGCAGAGCCTGACTCAGGATCTGATCACAAGCAAATTACTGTTAAATAATATTCAATATGTCAAATTGATTTTCATTTTTCTTTGCACACCCAAATTATTTCAGAATGTCATTGTCAACTTTTAATTTTCAGTGATCTCTTCAGGTATTTAATGTAATTTGGAGGGGATTACAAATATTTACCAGTTAAAGACTGAAAAAGTATCTCTAAAATAATACCATATGATTACATATAACATATATTTCATTATAGTTTGTTATAATTGCTTTGTATAACTAAGGAATGTAAAAAATTGAGTCTGCACAAATATGTGTTGATTTTTATATTTTTATATTCTGTATGGATCTATAGAAGAAATTAAGGTGTTGTACTCAATGAGGACTATAGTACTCCATGTGTTAATACTATTATAGTTTATCTATGTGCTACATGTGACTGAGAGGATAATTTCTGTGAGATAATTAAGCAGATCAGCATATAATTTTTGTCCTAAAACATGGCTGACTTTCAGGTAGAGTGATAAATTGTTGGTAGAATGAAAGTGAGAAGGTATTTTTCATATTCTTCAAATGAGAGTATGAATTGTTGTCACATATGGAAAGCATATTTGCAATGTGTATAAAAATCTGGTTCATATTCCTTCTTTTGAATTGTAATTTAGTATTTTTGGGATATAAACTTTTTCTTTACATTTTATTGGTACATTATATAAACACATCACAATTACACTCCTCATTGAGAATTTGTTCCAGTATATGACACAGCTTAACTCACATTTCCCCCCTCCCCTCCCTGCCCTACACCCCCACTCCTATAAACACAAGCATTGTTTCCTTTTTTTAACCATCATTTTTTTCTTTCTTCATTATTTACCCCTAAGCCCCATTACCCTTTGAATATTTACTATTTCACAATATAAATCACGCACTCTAGAACATATTTATAGCTTCAGTTTCTCATATCAGAGAACATATAAGATATTTGCACATCTGCGACCTATTTATTTCACTTTGAGCATGTCCTGAAGGTACGTCCATTTGAGTCTAAATGAGTCAACCTCCTCATTCTTTATGGTAGAGTAATACTTCATTTTATATAAAAAATAACAACCCACATCTTCTTTATCCAGTCTAGAGTTGATGGGCATTTGAGTAATTCCAAGATTTAGTTATCACAAACTGAGCTGCTATAAACATGGGTTCACATATGTCACTGTGATAGGAATCTTGTAATTCTTTTGTGTATATCCCCAGCAGGGGAATAGCAGGGACAAATGGAACCCGTAATTCTAGTTTTGTGAGAAATCTCCACGCTGATCTCCATAATGGTTGTACTAGTCTACATTCCCACCAACAGTGGAGAAGGGTTCCTTTTTTCTCCACAACCTTGCCAGCATTTGTTGCTGGCTAATTTCGAGATAGCAGCCATTCTTTGTATAGTAAGATGAAATCTCAGGCTTGTTTTCATCTGCATTGCTCAAATGGCGAGTGACGTTGAGCAATTCTTTATATGCTTCTTAGCTGCTTTTACTTCTTCCTCTGAAAAGTGTCTGTTCATTTCAGATGCCCATTTTTGAACTGGGTCTTTAAATTGGGGGGGGGGACTGATTTTTTTAAGCTCTTTATATATTCTACATAGTAGTCCTTTGAGAAATTGCTGGTAAGTATTTTTTTCTCATATTGTTGGTTACCTTTTTGCTCTTCTGATGATTTTCTTTGCTGTGAAAAAGCTTTTTAGTAGAAAGAGATCCCACTTGTTGATTTCTTCTTTCTCGTGCTATAGAGGTTTTGTTCATAAAGTCTTTCCCTAAGCCAATGTCTCCAAAAGTTTTACCTAACCTGTTTTGGAGCAGGTCAAAATAGACCACGTACTAGTTCATAGAACATCTTTAAGTAAGTGCAAAGGAATTGAAGTTATCCTGTGTATACTGTCAGACCATAATGCTTTGAAATTGGAGCTGAATAGCAAAAGAAGTCCCAAGAGGGTCTCAAATTCATGGAAATTGAATAATATTCTGCTGATTGACCAATAGATCACAGAAGAAATCAGGAAAGAAATTAAATAGTTTTAACAATTAAACAATAATTCCAGTTCAACTGACAGGAATTTATGGGATATAATGAAGGTAGTTATATGAGGGAAATTCATAGCAGTAAATGCCTACACCAGGAAAATAGAGCAAGCTCAAATAAATGACCTAATGCTAAACTTCAAGCTACTAGAAAAAGAGAAGCAAAACAAAATCAAAGCTAGTAATAGAGAGGAAATTAAATGGATCAGGGAATAAATTAATTCAGTGGAGACTAAGAGAACCATACAAAAAAAAATCAATGAATCCAAGAGTTGGGTCTGAAAAGATTAACAAAATTGACAGACCCCTAGCCAACCTTATGAAACAAAGAAAGGAAAAGGCTCAAATCCATGGTATTAGGAATGAAAAATGGGATATCACCACTGATCCAACAGAAGTCCAGAGGATAGTAAATACGTACTTTGAAAATTTGTATTCCAATAGGATGGAAAATGTAGAAGAAATGGAAAGATTCCTAGACACATATGAACTTCCAAAGCTGAGTGAAGAGGTTTATAGGCTTTTACTGGTACAGTTTCACACACACATTATGATCATATTCAAGATTGAGAGTTCATACCAGGATATGATACATATCGATTCTCATTTTTTCCTATTCCTTCACCCTCTCTATTATCCCCACCCTCTGTATATATAAACTTTGTTTCCTTTTTTTAAACATCAATTTTTTTTTCCCTTATTTACTTACCCCTACATATCTTTTTCCTTTCCTATTGAACATTTTCTTCCTATTTCAAAATATCTATCATACCAGGCATGGTGGCTCACGCCTGTAATCCCAGCACTTGGGAGGCAGAGACAGGAGGATTGCTGAGTTCAAGGCTTGCCTGGACTACATAGTGAGCTCAGGGCCAGCTGGAACTACAAAGTGAGACCCTGTCTCAAAAAAAAATATATCTATCATACATTTTAGAGCTCATTTGTACCTTTCTTATAGTACAGTAACATCATCAAATAGTATTTACACATCTGTGTCCTATTTAGTTAATTTATGAGTATGTCCTCAAGGTACATCTATTTGAGTATAAATGACTCAAATTTATCATTCTTTATGGTGAAGTAATATTCCATTTTATTTAAAAAAACACATCTTCTTTATTCAGTCTCCTGTTGATGGGCATTTGGTATGTTTCCAAGATTTAGCTATCACAACTGAGCTGCTATAAACATGGATATAGATATGTTGCTATGTAATTTTTAATAATTGATCCTCTAGATGAAAAGTCCTCAGAAGGAAATACATTTGTCCCAGGGCCAGAGATATGGTTCATTGGTTCCAGTGCCAGTCTAGCAAGTGCAAGGTTTCTGGTTCGATCCCTGGTTACTACATACAACAATACTGGGCATGGTGACTCATGCCCACCAGCAATCGGTATCACATACCACAATTCTAGGCATGGCATCTCATGCCTGTAGTCCCAGCACTCATGAGGAAGAGGCAGGAGGATTGCTGAGTTCGAGGCTTGCCTGGGTTACATAGTGAGCTCAGGGCAGCCTGAACTACAAAATGACACCCTGTCTCAAAAAGCAAAAAACAAACAAACAAAAACATTTGTCCTTGTGAAAATATTGAATTTTATATAATTCATTTATAAAGTAAATTCGTATAACCTTAGAAGTTATTGTACGAAAATAATGCATCCATAGAATATAATGGTAAACATGAATTGAAAATAAGATTTAACATACCATGAAGTTTTGCAAAATATTATTGGTATAAAGATAAGTGAAGGTCATTGCAAAATGTTGGATAAAATAAAAATTTGCTTTAGTATGAATATTCATGTAATATATATACACATAACAGTAAGAAAATAATTTTAATACTAAATGAATTAATGTAACATTTTGTAATGCATGTATTTCACATCACTGCATACACTATACATTCACAAGCATACCTAGAAAGAGGCTCAAAGTAATATTATTTACAATGCCTGATAACTATATTTTGTTTTTCTACTTTATGCTACTCTGTTTTTAAAGATAATACTATAAATTAAAACTTTCACAAGCTGTTACTATTATAAAGCACTAGCATACTGCTTTTTTAAGTTTTCTTATTGGTACCTCTTAAATTTACCCAATAACTTATATTTGATTATTTTTGAATCCTGTGTTTTTTCTCATTTAAAAATTTTTTAGCTGCACATTGTTTGTCTGCTTCCAATACACATAAAACTATATGTTATGCAATACTTAAATGATTACCTAATTCTTGAGACTATCATTAACTTTCTTCTTCCATAGGGTGCTCAAAAATAGGTTTTGCAAAGAATAATTCTATCTATATTATGTTTTTCATGGAGAAAAAGAATGATGAAAAATTTGTACATTGAATTTTACATGTGAGGCCTTCAAACAGTGCTGTCTCGCTATCTTTTGAAAGTTCTCATTTTTCTTTGGGCTTCTGTCTTGACAAACATTTCATGAAGACTGAATTTTTATGTGAACGTCATATTTCTGTAATGTACATATCTGTATCTGCAAAGGTATAAGGTTTTGTAGACACCAAAATCATTTTAAAAATGATTTCATCATTAAAAACTTCTGTCAATGAAAGAAAATATGATAATCAGCACACTGAGATAATCAGTGCATTGAAATCCCTCTGTGACATTTTATGTAGATATTAAAGTAATCAACTTCTTCTGAGAGCTCTGTGCAGCATGTCAGGAAACTGCTTGCTCTTAGGAAATACAGAATTGCAGATAGAAATTCTGAGTTTGCAGAAGAATGAAAAAAATTAAATTTTAAATAATAAGAATATAGCCATAGTACCAACTTCTTCTATAGTAGAACACTAAATAGTTATTTAAAACATAGGATTTTTCCTTAAAGTATTCTTTCTTGGCTTCTGTAGTATCATTTTTCTTGTTCATTTCTCTGTCTAGAAATTTGTAAATTCTTTTTCAGAAAAATACTTAGAATTCTGAGGGGAAAAGAGGGAAGGATAATCACAAGTCATATTGGGAAAAGTTAAAATTTTTATTGTCCTTGTAATCTTTTCTATTTCTGTCATAGAGTAAACTAATGAGTAATAGAATACTAGTCTCTAATATTACACTAGAACCCAAGGTGTACAGTGGAACGAAAGGCCTAATAATAGAGTAATTTTCTCTACTCTCACCTGCCTGTGTGGCTTTGTTGGTGTGATCATCGCAATATGTAACATCCTGTATCTGCTTCCTTGTCCTGTGTTTGTGTCCCTGTGAACTCTGCACGTTTTGAAGCTGGAGGTTGCTTAGCTATGGAAACATATAATGAATGGTAGCTTTAAAATGATACCCTACTGTAATCTTATTTAGTGCATAACTGGAGCACTTACCATTTTATAAGTGTTGTCTTACACTGTGGTCAGCAGTGATAAAGGGAAATAGCGGGGTAGTCTACATGGTAGTTCTTTATTTCAGTAGGATTCATTTAACAATTTAAATATAAGATGATGCTAAGTAGCTTCTGAACATTAAAGAAAGATGAGAAAATCATCATAAGTACTCTTTTAACATCAGGAACAATAGCCAAAAACTCTAGATTTACAATTTTTTTTAATCTGTCAAAAAATCTGGGGTTAGAGTGCCAAAAAAAAAATCAAAATTTAAGGAAAGATTTCTGAGAAATCTCCACACAGATCTCCACAATGGTTGCACAAGTCTGCAATCCCACCAACAGTGGAGAAGGGTTCCTTTCTCCCCACAGCCACGCCAGCATTTATCGTTGGTTGACTTTGTGATCGCAGCCATTCTTTGTAGAGTGAGGTGGAATCTCAATGTTGTTTTCATTTGCATCTCTCGAATGACCAGAGATGTTGAGCATTTCTTCATATGTT
>PVIC010046779.1:0-14141 GCA_004025085.1 Thryonomys swinderianus
ATACTCCACATTGAGAATTTGTACAGTATATGATGCAACAATTCTTATTTTCACCTTCTCCTACCCCCTCTACAGCCCCCTGCACCTATATACACCAGCTTTGTTTCCTTTATTACCATCAATTTTTCTTTCTCCTCATTTACCACTAATCCCCATTCCATTTGAATATTTACTATTTTACAGTATTAATCATTCATTATAGAACACAAATACCAAAACTAGCTCATTCCAATCAGTCTAATACATTCTTGCACTTAGTTCTTTTTTAAAAAAAAATTTAATAATTTTTAAAATTATTTTTAAAATTAACATTTAATATTTAATTTTATTTAATATTTAATTTCTTTAATCTTTAATCTTTATTTAATATTTAAAATTTAAAATAATCATTTAATAATTAATAATTTAATAAAAATAATTTAATTAACTGGTGCATTATATAGACAATCATTCTAATACATTCTTGTATTAGAATGATTGGAATGATCTAGTTTTGGTATTTGTGTAATTACATAGCCATTGCTAGATCCATGAGCGATTCTTTCTAGCGTTTTGACCGGAAATCCTGAGACAGAGCAGGAATAGATTCCTGGATGGAGCCTCCGTCAGGCGTTCACTTGACTCTACTCCACATTCCACATCTGACAATTCATCAAATAATCATTGAGATTCTACTATCAGTTTATGGTTCTAGCTGTTTATGCTCCAAGTTAGCAGATCTCAGATATTACATCTCTCTGACTGGCCCATCTCTCTATAGATGAAGGAATGGTGAGTTACGAGTGATAAGAAAAGTCAGTGGTTTATTTTTCATGTTTTTTCTCAATGTAAGCATGGAAATGGTGATTTCTCTATGGCATGTTGGAGCTAAAGTCAAAATTCTTTGTCACTATCTTGAACATAAATTTAAATAAAATGGGTATTGAAGTATATAAATATTTTTCAAATATTTTCAGATGATTGGCTGAATAATTTATTAGAATAATGTAATTCAGTCACATGAGAACAACTCAGATAAGGACCTAAAGAAAATAATAGACATTTCTAAAAATACACTTTTGGATTAAGACAAGAGTGTTATTATATGGCTTGTTTTAATCGTAAGGTAAGGTACTTATAAAAACAAATCTCCATGGCTGGGGATTTAACTCTGGCTTCAGCATCTGCCTAGAAAACTCAAGGTCCCAAATTCAATCAGAGGTAGCCATATCCAACAGTGCTGGGCATGGTAGCTCATGCCTATAATCCTAGAATTTGGGAGACAGAACTAGGAGGATTGCTGTGAGTTCAAATCTTGCCTGGGCTTCATAGTGAGCTCAGGGCCAGCCTGAACTACAAAGTGAGACTCGGTCTCAATAAATAGATAGATAGATAGATAGATAGATAGATAGATAGATAGATAGATAGATGATAGATAGATAGATAGATAATTTGCAAAGATAATTTTAAGAAAAAATTGAAGAAATGGTATAATCATGAGTCTCTCTAAAGTATAGGAACAGAAAGGATGAAAAGATGCTGGTGTGAATACTTTTGTTTTTCTTAGAAAACAATGCAGAACTTTTCAATTTACAAGAAAGAGCTATGGCTGGAGGAACTGCGTTTTGAGTCGTTGTTTTCCCAGGTTTATTTGATGTAATTTGGGCTCAACAAATATTTCCATGACCTTTGAAAAATATGGCCAAAGTTAGTACTAATCCAAAGATTTTTCAAATAAATGGCAGTAACAATAGGTCATGATAAGCTTTTGCTTTGAGGGAGACAGCCAAGCATATATCTTTTTTGGTGAACAGAAGAGGTTACTAATCCAATCACAAACATATCTGTGTTATCTATACAGCCCAGTTCTTACATAAATAAGTTGCAAAGCTGAGAATTCAGCCAACCATGATCAAAAATATTTAAAGAACAATTGTTTCTATCCTGAATATTGAAAATAATTTTTGTCATTATTTTCTAAGCAATGTACAATAAGAACTATTTACATATCTTTATATTGGATTAGCTATTTAAATAATCTAGAGATGATTGAAGGTACATGGGAGAATGTTGGTTATATAGAATACTATTGCATTGGGTAATTTTCTTTTTTTTTTGCTTTTTGGAGACAGGGTCTCGCTTTGTAGTTCAGGCTGGCCCTGAGCTCACTATGGTGCCCAGGCAAGCTGCCGCGAACTCAGCAATCCTCCCGTCTCTGTCTCCCGAGTGCTGGGATTAGAGGCTTGAGCCACCACGCCCAGCATTATATGTGGTAACCGGGGATCGAACTCAGGTCCTTGCGCTTGCAAGGCAGGCGCCAGAACCACTGAGCTAACCCTCCGGCCCGCATTGGGTAATTTTCTACAGGGAATTTGAGCAGCCATAGTATTTGGCATTTTCAGATGAGATCCTTGAACTAATGTTGTGTATGTATTATATATATATAATATATATGCATATATTATGTATATAACACATCTATATTATATATAATACAATGCATATATATTATATAATACATATATAGTATGTATATATATATATATTAGAGGTTCTTTCTTGTATCTTTATGATATCCCATTGATCTTTTTTATCTGCTTTTACAAAGATGAATTTAATTAATGGTATCATTAATAACAAAGAAACTCTTACTGATATTTACATTTGAAATTAAAATTTAATATTTTATCATAAAAACATAATCTTAAGAGAACACTTCATAAAAAATAGCTATTATCCAAGTAAAAGAAATAAACCATTTTCTCTGAAGAGCATCTAAAATTCCACCCAATAGAACACACAATGACTAACTGCTCTTTATGTGTTAGTACTGATGGTTTCAAATTTCATATAAGTAAAATGATGTGGTTTGTGTGTCTTTTGCTTAGTTTTTTTTTTTAATTAAGAAAATATTTGTGGGCCAGAGATTTAGCTCAGTGGTTCTGACATCTGCCTAGCAAGCACAAGGTTCCTGGTTCAATCCCTGGTAATCACTTATAATAATACCGGGTGTGGTGACTCAAACCCACCAGCAATTAGTACCACATACCACAGTGCTGGGCATGGTGGTTTAGACCTGTAATCTCAGCACTCAGGAGGCAGAGGCAGGAGGATTGCTGAGTTCCAGGCTTGCCTGGGCTACATAGTGATCTTGGGGCCATCCTGAACTCCAAAGTGAGACCCAGACTCAAAAAAAAAAAAAAAGTTTGTAACATTTTTTCATATTAGATGTGTAAAGTGCATTCATTAAAATAGTATTCAAATTAACTATAATCTATTTTGTTCTCATGCATATTTTTCCCGTTTTGAAGTCATATATATTCCTGTGCACACATTTTGATACATAGTACAATGAATCTCTTTTGTGAACACATCAAATAGTGTGATTGTGGTTTCTCACCACATGGCATAAACTGAAAGGATTTCCTCAAAGAAATTTAATCAAACTGCCTACTGGTTTCTCAGAGCCTTTGTTTAATTTTGGAAATTATGGTAGTGAGTAGTGAAATATTATTGTCATGTTATGTTGAATTTCTCTAGTAATTAATAAATTTGAAAACGTTTTCTGTTTTGAAAATTACCAATTCCCATTGTGTATGACTTCTGTTTTTCAGTAGTATTGACTTTCATTTTAGTATTTTTAAGCAATATTTATATTTTGGAGGTATATGAATATATTACATATAAATAATTAGTTTAATACAGATACTTTTATATATTGCAAATATTTTTGCAAAGTCATGGCTCATCGTTCACTGTGCTAATGTTATTGTTTAATGGATGGTAAAAATGGTAATTTTTTTCTCAAAGTTATTATTTCATGATATCTAGAACAGCTTTATCCTGGCCCCAGGTCCTCGCTCCTCTCGCTTCCAGGTCGCAAAGGTTGATCAGCTTTCCTGTGCCGGCATTGCCCTTATGCCGTGTCTACCCGCGGGAGAGCGGGCGCGGACCGGCCCTCTGACCCTGTGAGAGAGAACTAGTGCTTCCCCTACCACTTCGCCTTCAGGAAAATAAAACAGCACGACTCGCTGCCGGTGCTCACCTAATATCACCTAGATAACACTCTTTGAGACTGCAGCAAATTTGACTGGATTTAGACGTGAAAATAAAATTTAAGAATGGTTACTGGAATTTTTTTTCAAAATGAAGCTTGGCTCTTACCTTAGCAGAAATGTGTACAGTGATAAACAATGAATAATTGTATTTTCTCCCAGCTCTTCTTCCAATCTTTGCCTCTTTGTGAGGAACAAACTGCAGGGACTAGTTAGATTCGGTTTCTGAGGGTGCTGTGGTCTTGGGGAAATGTCTTCCGGACAGGGTAAAAGGTGTGACAGCAACATCGTAGCTTGGAGGGCTTTCAAGGTGTTGTTGCTGTGGGTTGTAATGATTTTACAGCATTCTTCCGAAGTCAGTGCTCAAAACTATGCCTCCCAACATGAAGTAGGTTAGCAGTGCAATGTTCAGAAGATGGTAAACAATGTCTTACACTGAACCTTCTGCCTTTTGTACTCAGCTGGGGGGAAATGACACCTCCCCAGCCAAGGTTACACTTCTCAGATTCTTCTTTCTTCCATATTTGGCCTCTTCTTCAATAAAAGGATTATTATGAAATGTTGACAACGTCATCACCTTTTCAGCCAACAACTTCAGTGCCAACATTTCACTGAAAAATATGACTGTGACCCTTCCCTTTGTAAAATGTCAGGATGCTAATCTGCAATCTATCTCAATATGAAAGCTGGTGTTCTGCACATTTCCAGTGAATGGTATTGGTGTGAATGGAAAATCAGTTAAGTTTCAAACATCATGCATCTAATCCTGACAGCAGGACAATGATTAACTCAACTTGTTTATTACACAGAAAAATAATTTGGTTTTATTTTACACCAACAATCAATATCGCATACCACAGTGCCGGGCATGGTGGCTCACGCCTGTCATCCCAGCATTTGGGAGGCAGAGACAGGAGGATTGCTGAGTTCAAAGCTTCCCTGGGCTACATAGTGAGCTCAGAGCCAGCCTGAACACATAGCGAGACCCTGTCTCAAAAAAAAATTACATTCTGTATGAAATTTACTTTTATTCTTCTCTCAAATTACTTTTTCTCTTGAGCTTTGCCAAAATGGTTAGTGTAGTTCATGATCTTAAACTTTAAAAGTTGTTGTTAAATGTGTATGTT
The DNA here is from genome assembly GCA_004025085.1 of Thryonomys swinderianus. Classification (NCBI taxonomy): domain Eukaryota; kingdom Metazoa; phylum Chordata; class Mammalia; order Rodentia; family Thryonomyidae; genus Thryonomys; species Thryonomys swinderianus. The sequence goes on from PVIC010046779.1 coordinate 5,162, forward strand.
CTTTTCATACTCAATGCCATTTGCACATACAAAAATAAAATTATCATAAAGAATGATAAGCTTGAGGTATTTATACTTAAATGGATCTAATTTGAGGAGATACTCATAAGTGAAATAAATAGGTCCCAGACGTGCTATATCTTTCACTGGTATGAGATACTGAAGCTCTAAATGAAGTCTAGAATATATGACAGATACTGTGAAATAGAAAATATTCAAAGTGAAAATGTGCATAATGAGGTGAAAAATATGATGCTACCAAATAAAAGGAAAAAAAAGCTAATGTATAAAGGGGGGAGGGCGATTGTAGGTTGGGGAAAAAATAAGAATTAAGTCATATCATGCACTGTTAGAAATTCTCAATGTTGAGTGTGATCACAATGTATATGTAAAATGTACCGATAAAATCAATTTAAAAAGCTTTTTATCCTGTCCAGTGAATTGAAAGAGACCTTGGACCAGAAAGGTGCGACTTTGGATTGGTAGTAGATCAGACTTAGGAATACCTGTGGTGAGCGTGGCATCACCTGGGCATCTAATGGAGATGGCAGGTTACCTGGAATCAGGGTGCCTCTTTTATTTGTACATGAATTAGGTTTTCAGCTGTCTTGGCACCTGTAGACTGTGCTTTTATCGTCACAATGAGATTACAAGGATCCCAAGTTCCTACAGAGTGTCAGTACGGCCTCTGGACCACACTATGCTCCTTGGGCGCTCTGAGAACCAGGGCCTTGGGCCCCGCAAACCAGGGGAGCATCTGACAGTGACCGAGGGAGCAGGGCTTAGCTCCCAGCCTGACGTGCGAGCTCACGTTCTCTAAAAGTCAAACAATGAACTTTAGAAATGATGGAGGTTTAAGTAGGAAAATTTTATTGAGAAAGAAAGTTCTGCTTAAGAGAGGCAGAAAGGGCAACCTGGAGAGGTGGGTACTGGTACTGTATTTACCTCACTTTCTAATAGCATATTATCTTCAATGGCATACAGATCAAAACCCAAATATAGATGTGAAAATTTCACATGTAAATGTTTTTATGTTTCACTTAATTTTACCACACAAAATGTAAAACTCTGCTCAACCAATGTGATTCTTGTCTTTTGCTAGAGAATATACAGATGTAGGGAATTTTTAAATCCCAGTTTTGACAAGGTTGAAGTATTGGGGGGTTCTTCTATGGGTTTAACCTTAAATATACTTTCCGTTTCTCTCAGTTCTATTATCTGTATTATTACTATAGAACTCAAACTGCACTGTAAAATCTAATACTCCCGCTGTTCCAGTTATAGAAATCTTCATCCCCTATATATTTTCCAAGTTACAGCTTAAGTGACACACAAATGATCAGGGCTCCTGAATGAAATTCACTCTTCTTGTCCTAGTGAAAATTTAAAATGTTCAAGTGAATTAGGAGAAAATGCATATTAATAGCATAGTGAGAAAACTTGTGACTTTGTATAAAGTATAATCATGATTATCATTAAGAGATTGCAGAGGAAATTTGGAGTGGGGATGTAATGAAGGGAAGGAGTAAATATGATTCTGAAAGACAATAAAAGAACGTGTATATAGGGGGTGGGGAGGTGTGGGTGGGTGGGGATATGGGTAAAAACGAGAACTGACTGTGTTATACATTGGTTCAAATTCCCCAATGTTATGTGTGATTGTGAGATGTATATAAATTGTACCAATGAAGAATTCAAAAAAAAAGATTGCCAAGTCAAATGCATACTAGTGCCTTACTGGAAAATGAAGCATAATCCCTTAGTGGGACTTTACCCCATCTGTGGATGGCATGACCCAGATGTTTGCCTTATTCTCAAGTTTTTAAGTCATTTTTACTATCAACTATATGACAACATCAGATTAAATTGAATCAGGATTAAATTTAAAAACCAAGCATCAAAATGCTGTGTGTATGCATTCAAAAATTTTGTTTAAAAATGTCATTTAAATTCTGTCTCTCTGTCTCTGTCTCTGTCTCTCTCTGCTTCTGTCACCCCACACCACTCCCGCCCTGTCCATCCCTCCTTCTCTGCACTGCTAATCAGATCTGAGTACTCCACTGAGCTCCACTTCCATCCAGCTGTGTATTTTGTTTTGAGGCAGAATCTTGCTAAATTGCCTAGAGAGACCTTGTACTTTGATCCTACCTCAGACATCTTCAGTATTTGGAATTAGCTAGTGAGAAATATTTTCTTATATCTCTCCTTAAATTCTCTGTTGTCTACGATTACAGTAGAATTTAAAATAGATGTCTGCAGTGGAAAGAGAACCTTTATAACTACCATGAAAATCCTTTCTATCTCCTGCCTGACGATGGGTGTCCATGTGCTTCCACTGTGCTTTTCAGTCAGGTCTGACTCTGAGGTTTGGGAGACGAAGCAAATCAAGGCTCAGAGTTTCCAGTGGCAACCCCGTTGGTAATGACATGCAAATTAGAGAATCTCTGATCATTACTAGTGTTGGGTAAAATAAAATTAAGATAATTGGGGGGAGATATTGGAGATAGAGTGTACATTGTGAGTTAAATCAGGGAAGTCTTATTAAGACAGATCAGTTTTTCCAAGATCACTTGAAACATGTCAACTTCTGACACAGGCTTTGGACCCACATAAGTGCTAAAAATATCACGTTGCAATTTCAAAGATACTTTACAAATATATATCACCCCTGACAGATAAATTGAATTTAATCTAGTATACTTTTCAGTCAAACTTCTAAATAGACAAGTTTGATGTTTCTATCCTGGCACTTGTGGTTCTAACTATTTGTCAAAATTTTTAAAAAATATATAAATTCCTTTGGAGCTGTAGGAGTGTCACTGAAGGTGCCATGATAGATTCAGTTTAATGAGATTGTCAAATTAAGTTTCAAAGCCGACCGACCATTCACTGAACAAATGTCATTTAAATCTCAAGTTATATTGACTATGTCAATATTTCCTTTGTTTTTGTCATAATTACCACTAATCATTAGTTGACTAAAATAAATGCTTTTTCAGCCTGTATTTTATTGTCAGAGGAATATGTATCCATGGGAATGGAATTTCAAATTTTACTATTTTGGCATATTATTTACAATAAAATCTCCACTTTGCCACTCTTACACTGAAGCTCACTTTTAATCTTTTCTGTGTTTGACTCAAGAGACAGTTAAATCCACTACTCTAGTTGTTACATTATCTGTTTTGTTCACAGTACATTTTTAGATCTGAATGTGACTCCTTCAGATGCATGCTTGAAGTTCTGATCTCCAGGATCTAAGATTAGATCTAAGAAGATCTAATCTCCAGGATCTAAGTTCTGATCTCCAGGATCTAAGAACGTGATTTCAATTGGAAACAGCTGCCACCTATGTAATTAGTGAACATCAGGTTATACTGGGGTCGGAGGGGCTCCCAGTCCACTGTCAGTACCTTTAAAAAGGGGGATTCAGACATAGACCACCCAGGAGAACCCTGCATAATTTACCAGGGTCACCTGCCAACATCCAAGGTCTCCCCGAATTTAAGAAGAGGGCCCTGCATTAGTCTTTCTGTAGTGCCTGGAAGGCAAAAGGCCTTGCTGACACCTTGGCTTTAGACTTGTGATTTGCTAGAATTGAGAGATGACAAATTTCTATTTTTTAAGCCATTTCAATTGGTGGTGTGTTGCAATGGAGGCCTTAGCAAACTATCACATAATCTGTTATAACTGATTTCTTGTATTTACTGGTCACTTCTGTTTTTCAGATGTGAATCCTCATTTAGTCCTTATTGTATCCCTAGTAGATACTTCCCATTCCTCCCCCACTATATAGGTGAAAACTAAGGCATGAGAAGTATCCTTCTTCAGCTTCCCATAGGTGTGATCTCTGAGTTAACTGCTTGACCAGGACAATTTCTGCTATTTTTTTTTCATTTGTAAGAATTCAACTGACTCAATTTCTCAATAAAAAGGCTGTGAATTTATTTCAGTGAAAGTAATTCTCTTATCTTAAAACCAACATTTTACTAATTACCTTCCAATTTATATTTTTGTTAATCAGCTCTGGTTCAAAATACTGTTCAAAACTGAATTTCCCCATCTTTAAAGTTTAGTTTGCTTGTTTATCCATGATAAAAATGTAGAAAATAGTAGCTTTGTACGTCCCTTGAGCTTCCTTCTCTTTCCACTTGCTCCACTGCTGCCTGTGTCTATATTATTTTTACAGACTTGAAACATTCAACTATCTTGTATGTTTAGTAACTTTGATGAAATAATCCTGATTTATTATATAATAAATACTGCATACTACATACACTATTCTCTTTAACTCATGTGGTACCATTTTATCATAGAGAAAAAACTATAATTACACATCAGAATGTATATAGTGATGCACTGTTATGAGTCAGAAGCAGATGAATATATTTACTTAGAAGTTGTAGCTGATTATTCTTTATAATTGGCTGAGTTAAGATTTACTTTCTTATTCCTATAACATTATTAAACTAATAATCTATATTATTAAACTAATAATCATATTATTAAACTAATGTGACAGTAGCACCTTTATTTAATAAGACAAATGTCTCTGCACTTTCCTTTAGTGGTTCTGATGGCTCTTATCCTGGGATTCCTTTTCATTCCATATTTGGGGACAAACAGTTTCATTATCTTACACTCATTTTGGCTCTCCTTGATTGCTTATTTTTCAGACGTATTTTAACACCTCAGAAACAGACTGGACCACGGAACATTGTCAAATGTTTTTGTTTTACTCTCATTCCAATGGCAAGACAGAAGATTTCAAGTTGAATATTTTTCCTGAGAAGCCACTGGTTTTTCCAAAATCACTGACATAAAGTCCAATAAAAAGCTAGTGAAATTTTTTTTAATTCTTTTTAAGTGGCATCACCTCAAACTAGAGTATGAAGTAAATAATTAATTCTAAATAGGTAATCTGGATACACTCTTAGAGGGTAGAAGAAAGTTGTGTAATAAGTGAACACAACTAATATAGTCTTTTTCAAGTGAATGATCACTGTGGGAAGTGTATGTGTGTGTGTGTGCACATGTACATGCATGCACTGAGAGTGCACATGTGTGTGAAACTAAAGGATCTCTGAGAGTATTAGATCTAATACAACAAAATTGTCAAATTAAGTTCCAAAGCAGATCATTCACTAAATAAGTGCCATTTAAATCACAAGTTACATTGAAGTAATTCCTCACTTATATGAAGGGAACTTCAGAGAATTTCTGTCTAAAGAAGGAGGGCATAGGGCTATTCATAGTTTAATATTCTAAGTTCTTTTATTTTTTTTTTTTTTTTTGAGACAGGGTCTCACTTTGTAGTTCAGGCTGGCCCTGAGCTCACTATGGTGCCCAGGCAAGCCGCCGCGAACTCAGCAATCCTCCCGTCTCTGCCTCCCGAGTGCTGGGATGACAGGTGTGAGCTACCACGCCCAGCACTGTGGTAAGCGGTGTTGATTGCTGGTGGGTGTGAGTCTCCACGCCCAGCATTGTATGTGGTCATCAGGGATCGAACTCAGGACCTTGCGCTTGTGAGGCAGGTGCCGGAACCACTGAGCTAACCCTCTGGCCCTCTAAGTTCTTTTCTTGTCTCAGCATTGGAAGTAGCATTGCTTAGATGTGGCGTGAGATTCCTTGATATGACCTCAGAAGATCTCATGAAAAGAAATAGATGCCGGCAGGTGGCAGTGAGAACTATTGTTTACTGTAGCTTCAAGGTTACGACAAGAACGAGACACATTAGCTTCAACTGCAAAGTATTTTTGCTTATTTGGACATTGTCTATTATCCTGTAACTGTTTTCTCGTTCTGCAAAGTTTGATGACATTATTCACTGACATAAAATTTCAAGACCATGTGTCTGTACATTTGGGAATCATTTAACACCTGAATGTCAAAAGTCTTTAGCTTTGTGAAAATATATTATCATTATTTTTATTATTTCCTTCATTCCAGTGTCACATTACTCTTTATGAAACTTTTATAGGTTATATGTTGGCATATTTCTTAGACTTTCGTGTCTCATGGACATATCTTTTTTTTGTAGACAATTGTTTTTATTTTCCCTGATTTCTTTCTTTCTGCCTTTTTTTCCCTCAGCAAACTTTTTTTATGCTATCTTTGTGTTTATTGCTAGAAGGAAATATTTTAGAGACATTTAAAATCATTTTCTGATAGTGTCACTCCCCTGTATGGCCTTTGTAGTCAGAGTTTCACTTTATGAATATTTTTATTATAACACCTACTAGTGGGGAAATCACTGACTGACTCAGACCTTACACAATTATTTTCCATCCTTCAACAACCACACTCTTTTTGAGTATTTATTTCAAATACTTGTGAAATAAATTTTATAGTATGTTTTTCCTTCTTTGGCTATATATTTATCTTGCCTTTATATTATTTAAAATTTTACTACAGACTAGTTCACTAAATTTAGCTCAAATTTAACCATTTTGGAGTTAATACAAGTGAAATTGTAAATGTTAGAAATAAATAATTTCTGCTTGTACAATTCTAACTTAAAACTGTTATTAATATCTATAGATTCAAAATAGTGTTTTTCTTCTTATCAATGTTATATGTTCCTTAGCATATTAAAATATAGAAATAGAGAATAATGTAAAAACTTTATAATCCCAAAATCACATATACTGTTTACTCTTAAAAGTTTTATATATATAATTGTATATACACCAATTTTTAGGAAGTTTTACCTGTAATATTTTGTGTTTTACACTTTATTTTTAAATATGTCAAAACAAAGAAGTGATACCAAGATTTCATTCTTTATAGTGTTCATAGAACTATTTCAAAAGTACTTGTTTCAAAAATAACAAAACAATCAATTTTGTTAAATCTGAGAGTTAATCCAAATATTAGATCATTTCTTTGGGTTTAGAAAATATATACTAAATACTTCTTATTTAAAATCATCAGAAGGAATACATTGGCCTACATATAATTTTGACAGACCTTTCTTTTTAAAGAAGTTTAGAGAATAAGTTAATATACAATGAAGTAAAAACAAATGTAAATTCCATAAAATATTTGTACTAATGTAATATCAACTAGTTTAATAGACAAAATAGAAATCCACCCAAGATAAGGAGTACCAAACAAGGAAATTATATTATTTCCAAAAGGCATACTATTTTATTTTATTATATTATTTTATTTTCAATCAATTAATTGTTTTTTGAGACAAAGTGTTGCTTATTATTTCAGGCTGGCCCTGAGCTCACTGTGTAGCCCAGGCAACCCTCAAACTCAGCAGTCCTTCTGCCTCTGCCTCCTGAGTACAGAGATTACAGATTACAGATTGCAGGTGTGAGCCACCATGCCCACCCAGGACTGTGGTATGTGGTACTGGTTGCTTATGGGCATGAGCCACCACCCCTGGCATAATTGTATGTGGCTACTGGGGATTGAACCAGGGACCTTGCACTTGCTAGGCAGACCCCATATCTACTGAGAGAAATCTCTGGCCCAAGACATAGTATTTTTAAAGAAAAAGTAGTCATTTATTTTTCAAAAGTGGTTAAAGAAAATATTTTCAAAGAAAAGTCAAATTATACATATATACTTTTAAATACATATATATGACTAATTTTATAAAATATATATGCTTATAAGTATGCATGCATGTGAATATAAGTATGTTCAATTTGAGCTTTCTTCACTCTGTGCTTTGTGGTAGTGAAGTGCCATTTTAGTATAAATGAGAACTTTCTGATCAGTTTGTAGTCATTATGTATTATATATTATACATATATATATATATATATATATATATATATGCCCTGCCCATTTGGGAATTATTTAAAAAGAGTCTAGAAGTGAAGCAATGACAAAAATGACACACACACGGGGACTAATTGAAGACACAAAAGAGCATAAGCTATAGTATTAGAGAGAATTTGAGATATATAAATAGCTTCCCTTGAATTTCTCTAAGAACTCCATGAAGAACGCTAAGGATATTTCAAAGAGGTAATAGAGAGCCAAAAGCATGCTTTGGAATGGAAAAAAAAACAGACAAAAAATGCTAAAATACCAAATATACGAACAGCAAAACAAGATAATATTGAAATCTAATAAAATCATTTGAATAAAGCATGCACTATAATTGTTTTTTTTTTCTCAAAAAAAGGACATTACAGAGAGAAGATACAAATTTAAATGCAAAAGTGAATGACTCCATTACTGGAAGACATGGAAAAAGCTGTACATTAATCAAGAAATGAACTGGTAATAGCAGTTTTAATGCAACTTTGACAGTGCATTATTATTCAGGGAAAAGTAAGTAGTAAAATAATGATTCTGTATAACTTAACATACAACATTTTTGACAGAATATTTTTATAGAAACAATGTCATACGCTATCATATTCTAGATCATAAAATATGACTACTAACTTATCAAATGTGTACATGCATGCTGTATTTATCTTCAGGGTCATTACAAAAGGACTTTGAAGCTAATTATGAGAAATTAATTTATATCAAAGAAAAAATAATCTCTGATCATATGTTCAATAATAGGATCATGAGATACTATCTACATACCTGGCACAATTTATACATGTCAAAAGCTGAATTTTTATCAATTTGTCTTAATTGTATACAATTAGTAGGGGTGCCAAATACAACATCATTAATAGTGTCTTAACTTTAGCAGCATCGTGGCCTCTTAATTTAAAGTTGGAGCTGTTGCTAAACAATATACAGGAACCTACAAGGGATGGTAAAGTAAAAATACTTCAGCACACAATTTTTAAAATTATAATTATTTCATGTAATGTCAGGAGCAATTTTAAATAATTTTGCAGAAAATCATTTCATAATTAAAATTATGATTAGGTCAAGTTTTCCTGCCTACAAACTGGCTATGGCAAATTGAGACATAACTGTTTTTATCACCTGGCATAGCAAAGAGCACATTGGCCCAATGATGCTGTGATGCTCCAGGCCAGGACTGTACCAG